>CAUYRT010072982.1:0-20255 GCA_963574885.1 Lepilemur ruficaudatus
TGGCTTTTATTATTTTGAGATATGTTCCTTCTATGCCTAGTTTGTTGAGGGTTTTTATCATGAAGTGATGCTGAATTTTATCTAATGCTTTTCTTGCATCTATTTTTATATGTACATATATATATATACCTCCCACACACAAAATACTACTCAGCCATAAAAAAGAATGAAATCATGTCTTTTGCAGCAACAAGAATGGAAATGGAAGCCATCATCTTAAGTTAAATAACTCAGAAACAGAAAGTCAAATACCACGTTATCAGTTATAAGTGGAAGCGAAATAATGAATACACATGAACACAGAGAGTGGAATAATAGACATTGGAGACTTGGAAAGAAAGGAAGGTTGCATGATGGGAAAGGAGTGTGGGATGAGAAATTACCTAATGAGTACTATGTATACCAACTGCATAGGGATTACACAAAAAAAACCAGATTTCACCACTATGCACTACATCCCTGTAACAAATTTGCACATGTACCGAACAAATCAATAAAAAATTAAAAAGAAAGAAAAAAAAGAAACCCATACTTGCAGTGAGTAGCATTATCTCTACCACTTCATCATACTGCCAATATTGTATTATTATAGAACATGTCTTAGAAGAAATTATTAAATATTGACATTAATATTGTCAAGAAATTATTAAATTTTCAAGAAATTATTAAATATATTTTAATGCATTAATTAATTCCTCAAAATAGTTTTATGAGGTGGGCACTATTTTATTGCCATTTTTACTGAGGAGGAAACTGACAATAGAGAAGTTGAGCTACATTACATGTTCAAGGTAACAAGGACAGTTGATTATGAGGCTATAGTTTGAACCCAGATCAGTTCTGTCTCATCACTGAGCCTGGGCTACATTTTATCTACTAATTGTTTTATCATCTACATCAGGGTACTTCAAATTCTGTTCTATGGGAGCCCCAGGAATTGAAAGAGCCATCTGTGATGCCACGGGAGAGGGATGGAGAGTTGAATGAGCCATGGAGAAAAATCCTTCTTATATGCAACCAAGCAGCATCACTTAAATACAGTTTAAAAGTTTGAGTCTAGATTATAATTTAACTTGAAAAATATGTCTACTGTTAAGAGGAATAAAAACTTCGAAAACCACTGATCCAGATTTTCAAAACTTGACGATTTTTTTCCATCATAATCTTGAATTATTGAAGAGCTGTGAGCACCAGAACCATATGGGTTCATCAAGAACTAAAGAGCAAGGAAAAAACATAATTCCACCTCCACATTAATAGAAAATGAACCTTACAGGCAGCTGATCAATAATTAAAAATGAAAACAACAAGTTCTCTCTAATTTATTTGCAGGCTGCAGCCTGATTCTGGAATAATAGGCAAAAAAAAAAAAAAAAATTCCAAAACCCCAAATCCACACACAAACACATAAAAATAAATATATGAGTTACTGAAATATTTTTATTTTTTCAAATGTTATTAATTCAAAATATTTGTCAATTTAAAAATATGAATTGAATTTTATATTTTGAGTGTACTGCAGCAAATTTTCACCAATGAAAGCCATCTTTCCTCCTGGGAAAAACATGTTTATTGGCTGAACTACTTTCCTTCCTTGACCACGTCTCCCTGGACCTTCCCTCTTTTCCACTGCCCTTCTCTGTAAAGGAATGTGAGATGAGAGTAAAAAACAGGGAATATTAATTTGTTTTTCATTTGTCTATAGAGAAAGAATATTATACTCTCATTTACTATTCTCTGATCAATGCTTTTAGTCTATTTACTTTAAATATCGGCAAACGCAGTATTTGGCATCAGAGTCCAGGTTTAAATACCAGTTCTGTCACTATGCTTGACTATGCCACTTAATCTCTCTGAAGTCTTCTGGAATTAAGATTAATAATTTGTGGGGAGCAACAAGCAGGTTAATAATTTGTATACTGCTTGAAAGCACTTTTGCACACAAAGAAAATATCATTTATTATTGTGATCACTGAGTGAGAAAGTTGAAAGTGGTAATTTCAAGTTTAAGATTATATAAAAACAAATCTATTCTAAATTCAATATTCAAAGTATTTCATGGTTTCATGTCTAGGTGTAGCAAACTGAAATCACTATGTTATGATGATTACAAGTAAGAAGAAATTTTGTCAGTAGTACTTAATATAGTAACATATGACTTGCATTTCCTATCAAAAAGTAAAAATATTACATTAATAACATTCATACATCTTGTATATAAATCACTATTGGTGTTTTAGTTTAAGAAAGAAGAGTAAACAGACTCTTCATCATTCATCTTTAATCTAAAACACTTTTTTAACAATGGTAAATTGAAAAAATAAAGTATTTGTAATACAAATTATATTTACCTAAAAATGTTTCTACTCAATCCCTTTTGCATTAAATTACATTCTATCAACTTAGAGCAAGCATCCTATCTAATCATAAAATTTTGAATTGTACTGGATTATAATATTACAAAAGAAAGTGCATTAAAACTAAAAGGCAAAGAACTGAATATGCATTTTCACAGGGACACTGGTCACAAACTAATAGGATTACTGAATGCAAATCTTGGTTTGCAGCTTAAAAATGAAAAAGTAAGCTTACACAGCCATATATTGTATAATAGTTCTTTGCAGGTATATGTTATAACATTATAAGGTGAAGCTCACTCTCCTCCTCAGGAGGCCATTTGCCAAACCTATATTGTTGATTTCTTTGCTGAAGTGAAGAATATAGATTTGTGTTAAGAGGATATACTCTCATTTGTTCTGCCGTATGACCAAAGTCTGAAATAAAGCTTACAGAGAAATTTCTCCTGTTATTGGGATAGAGTTTCCAGCAATAAGAATAACAGCTAATATTTACTAAGTGCACACTATATGTGAGGCAGTACGCATAGTGCTTTATATAGATATCAATAATAGCAAACATACAGTAGTTATTACATGCTAGTCCTAAGCATTTTTTTATATATTAACTTGTGGTAGCCTCACAACAAACGTATGAATCATGTGTATTATTAACTTCATTTTACAGATAAGGAAAAAAACATAGCTAAATTAAATACTCTTTTCCTATTATCATAGCTAATAGAACCAAGATATATATCCAAATCATCTGACTCCAAGCTTGAGAGCTTAATCTTGAAGCTACACTGCCAGGCTAAAGCCTCACATAATTAGGACCATATTAGGATAATAGAGGACATGAGACAAAATATTAGATCAAGAAAGGGACCATCGACATTATCAAGTCCAAGCTCATTCATCAATGAATACACCAAATTTACCTATATATCAAGAGTTTTACCCATTACTTAATGGTGAAAAGGAGAACACATTATAATTTATTCATCTACCCATCCATCTGCTGATATATTAAAAATCTGTCTTCCCACTGAGTTCTAATACCAATCCTACTTAAACTATTCCAAAAATTGAGGTGGAGGGGATACTCCCAAACTCATTCTACGAGGCCTGTATAGCCTCAATCCCAAAACCAGACAAAGACACAACAGAAAAGGAAAACTATAGGCCACTACCCCTGATAAGCATAGATGCAAAAATCCTCAGCAAAATACTAGAAAACTGAATTCAACAACACATTAGAAAAATATTATTCATTGCTATCAAATAAGATTCATCCCAGGGATGCATGGATGGTTGAACATACGCAAATCAATCAATGTAATACAACATATTAACAAATAGAGGGACAAAAACCATATGATCATTTCAATTGATGCTGAAAAAGCATTCAATTCAATTCAACATTGCTTCATGATATAAACTCTCAAAAAATTGAGTATAGAAGGAACTTGCCTCAACACAGTAAAAGCCATATACGACAGACCCACAGCTAGTATCATACTGAATGGGGACAAATTGAAAGCCTTTTATCTAAGATCTGGAATAAAACAAGGATGCCCACTTTCATCACTGTTATTCAACATAGTACTGGATGTTCTACCTTGAGCAATCAGACAAGAGAAAGAAGTAAAGTGTATCCAAATTGGAAAGGAAAAAGTCAAATTATTCTTGTTTGCAGATGATATGATCTTATAGCTAGAGAAACCTAAAAATACTATTATAACTGATAAACAAATTCAGTATAGTTGCAGGATATAAAATCAACATACACAAATCAGTAGTATTTCTATATGCTAACACTAAATAATCTGAAAAAGAAACCAAGAAAGTAATCCCATTTACAATAGCTACAAATAAAATACCTAGAAATAAACTTAGCCAAAGAGGTGAAAGATCTCTATAATGAAAACTATAAAATAATGATGAAAGATGTTGAAGAGGACACAATAAAATGGAAAGATACTCCATGCTCCTTGATTGAAAGACTCAATATTGTTAAAATGTCCATACTACCCAAAGCAATCTATAGATTCTATCCAATTCCCCATCAAAATACCAATGATATTCTTCACAGAAATAGAAAAAATAATACTAAAATTTATATGGAACCAAAGAAGACTCAGAATAGCCAAAGCCATCCTGAGCGAAAAGAACAAAACTGGAGGAATCACATAACGTGACTTCAAATTATACTACCAAGCTATAGTAACCAAAAGAGCATGGTAATGGCATAAAAATAGACCAATGGAACAAAATAGAGCACCCAGAAATGAATCCACATATCTATAGTAAATGTATCTTCAACAAAGGTGCCAAGAACATACATTGGGAAGGGGCAATCTCTTCAATAAATGGTGCTGGGAAAACTGGATATCCATATACAGAAGAATAAAACTAGACCCTTATCTCTCACCGTATATAAAAATCAAATCAAAATGGATTAATGATCTAAGTCTAATACCTAAAACTATGAAACTACTAAAAGAAAACATTGGGGAAATGCTTGAGGACATTGGTCTGGAGAAGGACTTCTTGGATAATATCCCCAAAGCACAGGCAACCAAAGCAAAATTTACAAATGGAATCACATGAAGCTACAAAGCTTATGCACAGCAAATGAAAGAATCAACAAAGGGATAAGCCACATAATGGGAGAAAATATTTGAAAATTGCCCATCTGACAAGGGAGTAATAGCTAGAATAGACAAGAAGCCCTAACAACTTGATAGGGAAAAAAATCAAATACTACAATTAAAAAATGGGCAAAGGATCTGAATAAACATTTCTCAAATGACCAACAGGTACATGAAAAAATGCTTAGTATCATTAGTCATCAGAGAAATGCAAATCAAAACTACAAAGAAATATCATCTCACTACAGTTAAAATGGCTTTTATCAAAAAGACTGGCAATAACGAAGGCTGGTGAGGAGGTGCAAAAAGGGGAACGTCTGTATGCTGTTAGTGAGATTGTAAACTAGTGTAACCACTATGGAGAACAGTATGGTGGTTCCTCAAAAAACTAAAAGTAGAACTACCATACGACCCAGCAATCCCATTGCTAGGTGTATATTCAAAAGAGGGGAAATCAGCATATCAAAAGGATATCTGCACTCCCATGTTTATTACAGCACTATTCACAATAGCTAAGATATGAAATTAACCTAAGTATCCATCAATGGATAAACGGATAAAGAAATTGTGGCACATATACACGATGGAATATTATATAGCCCCAAAAATGAAGTCCTACCATTTGCAACAACAGGGATGGAACTGGAGAACATTATGCTAAGTGAAATGAGCCAAGCACAGAAAGACAAATATAGCATGTTTTCCCTCATATGTGGGAGGTGAATACTAAAAACAAATGATCTCATTGAAATGGAGAGTAGAATGTCAGTTAGCAGAGGCTGGGAAAGGTAGCAAGGAGGTAGGGATAAAGTAGGGACGGTTAATGGGTACAAAAATATAATTAGTTAGAATGAACAATATTTGATAGCACAGCAAAGTGACTATAATCAACAATAAGTTAGGGTATACTTTAAAATAACTAAAAGAGTGAAACTGGAGTGTTCCCAACACAAAGAAATGTTAAATGCCTGAGGTGATGGATACCCCAATTTCCCTGATTTGATTAATTCACATCGTATGCCTGTATCAAAACATCACATGTACCCTATAAAGGTATATAACTATTATGTTCCCATAATAACTAAAAAGAAAACAAAGTCATGGGGACAGGATTCTAGCTTAATGCAAGACCTTTCCAAGTGTTAAAGTTAATCAACAGTGGAATGGCCTGCTTGGGGGCAGTGAGCTTCCCATCTTTGAAAATGCTGACACAGCCTAGTGACTAGCTGTAAGAAATGCAATGCAAGTTGGATGGCCACCTGATTGGGTAAGGGATAAATGAGATGACCTCTGAAGTATTTCCAACTCCAAGATATTGTGATTGTTGATTTATATTTTTTAGGGGCATTCTAAAAACGTCTTGGCATAAGACTTAATTGCATGCCACTGACAATAGTATCTATGTATTATTTATACCCATTATTGATTATTTTCTATCCTCTTGGACTCTGCAAATATAAGCAACTCTACATCACATTAATGGAAGATACTTGTATGGACAGCCTCTCAGAGTGGAGAACGTCAAAGTCAAGAGGCTGGCAGGAAAGTGAGCAGCAGTAGCAGTAGTGGGTAGGCAGCACAAGAGAGAGAAAATAAACTCAGCTTGAAATAACTCACATTATTAATGATCAAAATATGTATAACTAAGATTTTCCTGTATATAAGAGTTTTTTTTTTCCTTTACTTTATGGGGATTACTTCCTGAATTCAATCCTCCAGTTAAGTACACACAACATATACTTATGAAGTACTATAATAACATAAGAAACTGAAAATAATAATTCGGATTAGGAGACAAATCTCCACACAGCACTGATCCTTTATTCCTAAGGCTTTATCTCCTCAGTATCATTACTAAATTTACACTCTACCTCATTACTCTTTTTACACTTAACTCTTATTCCAATGTTGGTTTCTGTTTGCATGTTTTTCTCCTTCAGGTGGATTATAGGTTAATTAAAGATAAAGACCTTGCCTTGTAATTATCTTTCCCTAAAATCAATGGAATGTTGATGTTAACTATTTTCTTCACCTGGAATTCCCTCTTCCCATAGTCGTCTGAACACTTTCATTACTGCAAGGCCAGATATTGTGTGGAGTCTTTTATTGGTTCTATGGCCCTCAGTAAAAACATCCTTCTCTGAACTCTTACAGGGTTTATTGTCTCTACCACTAATTGGAGCTGAGCATATGCCATCTTGCCCTTGGCAACACTTTTTCTGTCTGAGCCAAAAATGTCCTTTGCCCTACACAGAGAGTACACCAACACTGTGAACTCCTGATAAGCTTATCTGTCCTCCTCAGTGCATAGGAACATTTGAGGGACTCAAAAATATTGCCTATGATCTGTGTGAGGGCCAAAGGTTTTGGTAGAATGAAGAGGATGTCCTAGCACCACGCCATCTAATCACAGAAAATTGGACTACAGCTGCATTAACTATCTTTTAGCTCCATGATAGAACCAATCAGGCAGGCCTAAGGCTCAGAAAGCAAAAATCCTCAGTAGTACCTTAACAAAATCAAAGTTAGAGGTTGTTGGGAGCTATCCAAGGTAGTAAGAGATTTTCGCCAGTCTCCGCACACAATGGTTAGAGTCTTGTTTCTAAGTGTTCTTTAAGTTACACTATATACCTGGAATACTACCTTCCAGACTTCTACTATTACGATGTCAGACACCTGCCTAAATCTGAATCCTACTGTACTTGACTTGTTCTTGCAACTGGCCCAGCTACACTGTTCACTGGCAACAAAATTTCCTGGCCGTATTTTAAACAGGCATTTAAAAAATATAGATGTCTAGTCTCCTAAACAGTAATGCAAACTTTTGAAAGAGAAATTGTGCCTATGTGTATCAATTAAATGCTTGTTGATAATAATTAATTTATTTTTCTTTGACTTCTATGTACATAGTCTAGTACAGATCTCAGTCGTAAGTGACCATTCAGTGAATTCTCATAGACTGTCTGACCTAAACTGAAGAATCCAAATCTGAGGCTTGAATAATGCCCACAAATGAACCAGAGAAGTACACTTAGCTCCTGTAACTCTCTGAGTATATTATTTACTTACCTAGTCCTCCAAACTGGAGCTGGACAGACTTCCAACATGGATTTAGGTTAGCACTACACAGTAGGATTAAACAAAAAAGAGGGTGATTAGATGTGTAAACTAATCGTCTGTGTTTCTGGATGCAAAGGAGCTCCTATAGAATACTGATTTGCAATGACTCATATAAAAGGATTTAATCTATTGAAATTAATATTCTAAAATATTTGCTAGAACACCCCATAAATTTACATGGGATATTTAAATAACTCTGTGAACTGTAAACTTGTTCTAAAAATTGCTTTTTAAGTAAATTAGCCTTCAGTCCCTTAATTGATGACTTACAAGCTAGGAAAAGCACCAATACATTTAGTTATTGCAATAATATCAAAATAAAATATGCAGCAGACTGCTTTCCCCAGGCAATGCCACTGAAAGTCTTCATCAGTATTAACCAGGTCATCAAAGCTGTATGTCATCATTATCAGGATGCATTTAAATGTGAAAACAGTAACTAAGAACTCCTACCATTAATTTAAGAGTATAATTAGTCCTAAAAGCAGCAAAAAAAGTAAAATATGGTGATTTTAATTTTATAGTTTCAGCATTATAAAATATGAAATTATGATAATCATTACATCTTATAAATTTTATCCTCAGATCATAGTCTGTATTAAAAAACCTTTGAATTATAATAACACGCATTTATTATCTACCTCAACATACAGTGGGCCCTCAATTGATATTGGTTGGATAAACGTATAGCATAAGTATATTCCACTAACTTAAGATTGTATTTCATAGACACTTTTATAAAATGGCATCCAGTCCTAATGAATACCATTTAGTGTTACTTGTTTCTAAATCCTATCCTTAAGTTGAATTATTTGAAGGACCAGCTAAGCTATTTTTTGTCACTGCCAAACATTTTCTAGGTACCCAGATATTTTGCTATGGGATATTCAAATATTAACCTCACATTGGAAATGTCTCATGAGATTTCTATTGTGTCTACACAAGCAAAGTACAAAATTGAAATACTTAATCTTAAAACTTACTCAAGAAGAATTTATTATAAAAGTCAAAACTATATATTCTTTAGATAAAAACGTTTGCCTGATTTTTACTGAAACAGCTAAATGTATCCTGTTATAAGAGTAACAGTAAAACAAGAAACAACTTCCATCTCTAAGACTCCCTGATCTATGCATAGCTATATAAAATATAGCCAGTTACTCAAGTGTCAATCTGTAAGTGGTTTTAAAGTATAAGAAATAAATGGTGCCCATTAACTCTGGTTTCCACATACAACTCTGTACATAATTGGTGAAGTGTAAATTGCTCTTTAAAAGCACTCTTAAATATAAATTTTTAAAAATATCACTAATACTGGGTTATCATCATTAAAATTTCTGTACCTCATAATTAGTTGGAGTCATGGAATAATCACAAGTGTCTCTAAGCTGAGTTTCTAAACCCAAGAAATGCCTGGCATAGGGATGTTTTCCAGGAAGGAATGACTTATTTTATTTTAAAATTTTCTAAACAGATTTCTGGTTCTCAAGTTACAAATGAAAACATAAAAACAAGAAAATCTACAGAAATATTGGAACCATTTTTCTTTCCATAATATTGACTACACTTTAAGAGAGCAAATAGAACTAGCAATACAATATAATTCTATATGCACAAAAAAATCAGTCGTATGCCACCACCACTAATACATATAGAATAAATTGAATGGCTATTGGTTTATAGAAATGCTAAATAAATCCTGACTATGGTAACCACATATCATATTTTGATATTTTATTTAGATAGCTTTTTTATATTTAGACACATCAATATTGGACAAATTGTAGGATAAGTCTAGAGAATATGAGCCTCTTCTTCCAATCTTATTTTATTACTTCATTAATTAATATATAAATTGACATAGTAATTCAGTAAACATTTACTAAAAGCCTTTATATATGCAGCACAATTAGAGATTCTGGTTCTACAAAGACAAGAAATTTTGAAAAATTTGCTCTATTATTCAGCAGTGTAATAGAAGGTATCAAGTTTGTAGACCCCAAAATGGCAAAGAAGTGCTTGCATAGGTGCAACCCAAATTTCAGAGAACCACCTCAAACCTTCCTGTTCCAACCCAATGCTCCTTACTCTAGCCCAGTTCTTCTCCCCATCCTACCCCAACCCTGTTCGCCTTTTTTCTCTTCAAGAATACCCAAAGAGCCCATACACCTCTCCTTCAGTAAGTGCCCCTAAGCATTCTGCCACCTTGGAATAACCTATCTCTAAACACCCCCACAACTCAAGTCTGACTTGGAGCTGAGAGCAAACTGCATTGCTCTGCTCCTTGTGTATGTATGGCTGACCAAAGAACAAGCATTGAAGCTCTGTGGTTGTAAGTGTTTTAATATTAGAAAATTAGAAGATGATAAATACATGAAATACAGGAAACTTAAGGAATCTACAAAGTTATTGATGATTCTGTTTTTCAATGATAACTTGCATTTTTATCTTTTTTGTGTTGCATCTCTTATCTAAGACATTTCATCATCTTTCATTCTTTTAAGATGCTCTGCATTTTTCCTCTCACTGACTGGATTACACTTGATATTATGGCTCACAACTGTCATTAATTGTGTAATTTATATCTTTAATATATGTACTTTTCCCCACACTAAACAAAGCTACATTAAAGATGATGACACAGATGCTAAAGTCTGACAGCTAAATGATGGTATCAAGGATAGACCAGGCAGCAAGGAGGAAGTATGTGCAATAGCAGAAAAACACTATCTGAAACACAGTAGGCACTTGATATATACTTATTAAATAAATGGATGAGGCCGGGCGCGGTGGCTCACACCTGTAATCCTAGCACTCTGGGAGGCCGAGGCAGGTGGATAGCTCAAAGTCAGGAGTTCAAGACCAGCCTGAGCAAGAGCGAGACCCCGTCTCTACTATAAATAGAAAGAAATTAATTGGCCAACTAAAAATATATGTAAAAAAATTAGCCGGGCATGGTGGCGCATACCTGTAGTCCCAGCTACTCGGGAGGCTGAGGCAGAAGGATTGCTTGAGCCCAGGAGTTTGAGGTTGCTGTGAGCTAGGCTGATGCCACGGCACTCTAGCCCGGGCAACAGAGTGAGACTCTGTCTCAAAATAAAAAAATAAAATAAATAAAATAAATAGATGAGTGAATGAATGAACTCAATCTTCACCTGTCCTTTTAAATTTTCCTAACCTGTAGGATGGAATTAATTAGTTTTTTTCTATCCTTCTGTAAAATAATCATAACAATTACAGTTAATAGTTACTGAGTAGTTATTATGTCTCAAGTACTGTTTTAAATGCTTTAAATGTATTAACTTACTTAATTCACACAACAACCCCATGAAGGAGCCACCATAAATTTCTCACTTTATAGATGCAGATACTCAGACACATAGAGATTTAGTAACCTACTCAAGGTTACATAGCCAATAATGAGAAGAGTTCTATCAAACTACCTATCCATCAACACACACCATGAGTTCCCTGACATGAGCATTTTGCCTTATTCATCTCAATCTCTCCAATGCCTATCCCTGGAATAGTGCCTGGAATACAGAAAGTGCTTGGTAGTTTCTGATACATGAACAAATAAATTCTTTAACAGTAATTGATAATAAGAGTCAACCTTGCAATTCAAAACCAATTTCTTACACACCTGCCCACTGCAGGTCTCCAAGGTTGAGAGGAACTCTTCAAGTATTCTCCCTATACCAGGAGAAGTTCTATGCAGTGTGTCTCCTCTTTTCCTCTAGAGAAAGAAATACTACTTTGATCTTTGCTATAACATACTGCTATTATCCTCACTAATTCATAGCATCAGCCATACTGACCTCATTCATATTTCATGAACATGCCAAGCTATCCCTACCATAAGATTTTTGTACTTGTAATTTTCTGTTCTTTCTGGTGGAAATAGTCTACTCTTGAATTTTTTCATGGCTTGAGACTTTCAGCCAGTCAGATCTCAGCTCAATCATGACCTCCTCAATGAAGTTTGCCCAACCATAGCCAATATAAAACTGTCTTGTGCTGATATACTCCAGCTCAGATCAGCAGAGAGCCAAGCTTTGGAATTTCAAATACAAGTCTAGGTATTATAAATTAACTTATTATTACAAAGTAAATTATTTTCTGTTTATGTTGTCCTTTGGACATTTTTCTCCTGCAAATAGCTCAGCAGTGGTAGGAGTAGTTAGGCCAAGATGGGTGGTAGGCATTCCTGTAATCCTTGGCTATTATACAATCTAATAGGACCCCAAATCCTATGATCAAATCTACAATTATTTATTTGCTTCGCAACAGAAAAGAGAAAATAAATGTGTGAATGGACAAAGTCATGGTGAAAGAAAATAAGAAAGGACAGTCTTGAAAGCAAAAGTAAAATGCAAAATAGCATCCTATTCTCAAAACTTAACATGTATATGATGTATATGGAATTCAAATCTCTTTAAAAATCACCTAGTCATTTAATTGGACCATAATTCCATCGAATCAGAAATTATCATTGTCAAATTCTCAACTGGCAAAAAAAAAAAAAAAAGAGAGTTCCCCAATTTTTCAGTCCCACAACATTAACCTTACTCACTGTACTCTAGGCCAGGGTTCAACAACATCAGCACTATTGACATTTGGGGCTAGATAATTCTTTGTCGTAAGGAGCTGTCCTGTACCTTGCAGAATGTTAGCAGCATCCCTAGACTCTACTCAGTACACATCAAGAGCAATTGCTACTCCAACTCCCACCCCAAGATGTGACAACCCAAAATGTCTCCACATAGTGCCAAATGTCCTCAGAGGGACAAAATCTCCCCCAGCTTCTAGAACTCTAGAAATGATTCCTTCTAAATTCATTATGGTTTGGACAAAAATATGATAGAAACTACAGGTTTATAGCTATGTGGTTTGATGCTCACTTCTATCTATATCTGTCTTTTTAACAAATGGCATTGGGAGATCTGGATATCCACGTGCAGAAGAATGAAGCTGGACCCTTACACCATATACAAAAATCAACTCAAAATGGATCAATGACCTAGACACAAGAGCCAAGACTACAAAACTCCTGTAAGGAAACACAGGGGAAAAGCTTCATGACACTGGATTTGATAATAATTTTTTGGATATGACACCAAAAAGCATAGACAACAAAAGTAAAACTGATAAAGCAAACTACATCAAAATTTAAAACTTCTGTACATCAAAGGGCACAATCAGTAGAGTAAAATGACAACCCACAGAAGGGAGAAAATATTTCCAAATCATTTATCCAATAAGGAGTTAATACCTAGACTACGCAAAGAACTCCTACAACTCCAGAGTAACACAAAATATTAAAAATGTGCAAATGACTTGAATAGATATTTCTCCAGGGAAGATACACAAACGGCCAATAAGCACATGAAAAGATATTCAACATCATGAATCATTATGGAAATGCAAATCAAAACTACATTGCTGTATCATCTAATACCCATTAGGATGACTGCTATCAAAAAAAGAGAAAATAACACATTGCTGAGAACTGTACAGTCTGAAATCGATAAGATGGTAAATTTCGTGTTTCATGTTTTACTACACTTAAAGTAAAAAAGAAGCTGTATCAGTAAAAAACAATTATGAAATGAAGAGAATTCTTCCAGATTTGAAAATACAAAATCCTAAGCATTATCCTGGAAGTATCCAGGCCTTACTGGGGCCCACTGGTATTTCTGAAGAAGAGCAACCTCTCCACTGGCTACCACTGTGATTTGCCTTTGGTTCTATTTCAAATTATGGCAAACTCAGTTATTATTTCACCCATTCTTAATTAAACACTAATAAACAAACGTTCATTGGTGCCAACTATGAGTCAAGCATGGTGCTAGGAGGAGTTACACAAAGTGTACAATTCAATGCTCGTAACATAGCAATACTACTTCAGTAGTATGACCATGGACTCTGGAGCCTGACCACCTAAGTTTGAATTCTGGCTCTGCCACTTGATAGCTGTGGTCTTTTTGCCTTTTTTGCCTCATTTTCCTCATGTTTCAATGGGGATACTAATAGTGCCTTATTCATAAAGTTGCTGTGAGAATTAAATGAGCTAATGTTTGTGAAGTTGCTAGAGCATTGCCTGACATACAGAAGTACATACTCCAACAAATCCACAAATATGCACTGTGTACCTAACTACATAGAAAAGCCCTTGCTAGAAGCTGTAAACTTTTGCTCAAACTGTGCCCTAGAACTTACTGTTTAACATGTTGAAAGGGGATTCTTTGCTGTTTGGGTATTTCAAGAAAATGTTCAAGTCCTTGAAAATATCCCCTCCATCTGTGATGACTGAGAACAGATTGTTTAATGAAGAGAAAGTAAGACAACTGCTAAGTTTCCTTGCACTGGGCTCACAATTTGGTTACTTCTTCTGCCTTAGGAGCTTCAAACCACACAGAAGGAAGTGGGGAGTGAGCCTGTTGTCATGGTGTGCACACTATGATTATTTTCAGAGAGAAATGCACCATTAAACTTAAGTGTTATTCCTAGGTTTAAGAAAGAAACAGCAAAACTAAAAACAAGTCCAAAGTTTAAAAAGTATTTGCTCTATCAAACTAGAGTCATGGTTGGAATTATAATGATGCTCTCTGAGTAGGAGCCTGAGCTGCATTACAAATGTGAAATCTTTTATGAGGACCAGATGGAAACATTAAATGCCTAGAGAATTTGAGAACATGTTAAAAATGAAAATCCCAATCCAAACACAATGACTATGTCTGATGTATGCTACTGCAAAACCAGAAAATATTTAGGACATAAGCTTCTTAAAAGATTGTCTTTCACTGAGAAATAAACAATCCTTAAGAGTTCCCAACCGGCAAAAACTTGGCTAAAAAAATCTGGCATGAAAGTTCAAAAAATAGCACTTGGACCTGTGCAAAAAATGATAAGATATAATTCTTGATATTTGGCACCATTATGATACAAAAAGGAAAAAAATATTATAAATTCTAGGTCTCAATTAAAAATGAGTTCTTCATTGAATACCTACAAAGAAGAGGTTTTCATAAAAATTCTAGAAGAAAACTTAGGAAAAACTCTTCTGGACTTGACCTAGCAAAGACTTTATGACTACGACCGCAAAAACAATATGACAAAAACAAATATAAGTAAATGGGACTTAATTGAAGTAAAAAGCTTCTAAACAGCAAAAGAAATAACCAACAGAGTAAATAGAAAACCTACAGAATGGGAGAAAATATTCACAGCTATACATCCGACATAGGACTAACATCCAGTATCTACAAGAAACTTGAACAAATCAGCAAGTAAAAAACAAATAACCCCATTAAAGAGTAGGCAAAAGGCATGAAAAGACATTTTTCAAGAGAAGATATTCAAATGGCCAATAAACCTAAGAAAAAATGCTCAACATGACTAATTACCAGGGAATGCAAATTAAAACCACAATGAGATACCACCTTACCCTGTCAGAAAAAACATTATTAAAAAGTCAAAATATAATAGATGTTGGTGTTGATGTGGTGGAAAGGGAATGCTTATACATTGTTGGCAGGCATGTAAATCAGTACAACCTCCATGGAAAACGGTATGGAGATTCCTCAAAGAACTATAAAAGTTGATCTATTGTTGGATCCAAGGAAAAGGAAAAGAAAATCATGACATCAAAAAGACACATTCTCTCCTAAGTTTATTGCAGCACAATTACCAATTGCAAAGATATGGAATCAATCTAAGTGCCCATCAACTAACTGATGAGTGGATAAAGAAAATGTGGTGTGTGTGTGTGTGTGTGTGTGTGTGTGTATACACATATGTATATATATCACAGAATACTACTCAGCCATAAAAAAGCATGAAATAATGTCTTTTGCAGCAACTTGGATGGAACTGGAGGCCAATATCTTTAGCAAATTAGCTCAGAAATGGAAAAATGAATACTGCATGTACTCACTTATAAGTGGGAGCTAAATGATGGGTATACATGGTCACACAGAGTGGTGTAATGGACTTTGGAGACTCAGAAACAAGGAGGGTGGGAAGGAGGTGAGGAATCAAAAATTACCTGTTGGGCACAATGCACACTATTCAGGTGACAGGTACATTAAAAGCCCTGACTTCACCACTATACAATTCATCCATGTAACAACAACAACAACGAAACACTCGTATCTCCTAAATCTATTGAAGTAAAAAAAAAAAAAAAAAAAAAACCTCATGACTATTTTCGAGTTTGCTTCAGAGTCAGTCTTTTTTTTTTGTCTTGGTTCCATGTGTGTTTTCCTCACCCCCCAAGCCCGGGCTACAAGCGTGTTCTTCCCCCATACAGTGAGTGCACTCTGCTTCCAATAGTTGTGGATTTATCCCCCACGCCCTCAGCTGACCAGCACCCAATGAGTATTACTACCATATGAACCTTAGTGTTGATCATTAGTACCAATTTGATGGCAAGTACATGTGGTGCATGTGTTTCCATCCTTGTGACACCTCACTTCGAAGGACAGGCTCAATCTCTATCCAGGATATTATAAGCGATGCTAGTTCGCCGTTGTTCTTTGCAGTTGAGTAGTAGTCCATATTATACATATAAAGAGTCAGTCTTAATCATGCAGGTATTGCTCGAGGTTTGCTCAAGATAAGATGACATTAGGTTTAGGCTTATTTGCCCTTTTACTATAACAGCGTCCATATTTTAAATAGGTACATAAATACTACCTATGAATTTGGTTTACTATTGCTTCTTACCACTTCTTAGTTACAGTTGGAGTGGTGCTATCATTTTCGTTACATTCATTATAAACGTCTTCCATGACAGCTCTGACCTGGCACAGATTTCTGAGTGGTCAGCACTTTCATTATTGTTCTTATTTTCATTGGTTTCAAGTTTACACTTAAACTGCCCAGTTTTAAACCTCCTCCGTGTTCCTAGATGAAAACATGATTTTCATTGTGAATACACTCAGGGCAACAAATGAAGGTGTGCTCTGCGTGGTGAAAAAGAAAGAAAGAAAGAAGAGGTTTTAACTAGTGAAACCAGAAAACCATATATAAATTATTTATGTTTATATCAAAAACAAAAAATTAGTTGTTTTTCTTTTTGCTAATTTCCATTGTACATCTGTGCACATTTTAGAAATATTCTAATTGTTTGACAAAATAATATGTGTGTGGGTTTCTTCATAGCCTATATTTTCAGATGTTACATTATTGTATCACCCTCTGCCTGCCAATATCCCAATGGCAAAATAAGGACCAATATAAGTCTGTCCCACATGTAATAAAATATAGAAACCTTAGAGAAAAAAAGAATTCAGTTCAACATCTACTTGGTAGTTATAATGCAACATGAATAAGAAATAGCATCTGTCCTCAAAGAAATTAGTGTACTATAGTGATCACTGATACTTTTTTCTTCCACATAATGCCTTACAAATAATATTATATTTACAGTTATGATACTCTCCTGAAAATACTCATGTTGCTGTTGTTTCAACAGCCCAGCTGTAGCACAAGAAAAAATATAGCCATGGTTTTGATTTACATATAATTCTCTGTGCTCCTACTGTATGAGCATCCTTTTTAATTCCATTGATTCATGACATATTAGTGACATGATAAGAACCACTGTTCTAGTTTTAGTCAAAGAAACATACTTCCAATTAAAGAATAAATGTTCACTTATTACTGTCCTACAATGTTGGAGATTGATCTAGCTTTCCACACACAGAAAGAAGTAAAGAGCTCACAGTTCTTTCTAGATGTGACATTGTCGAAGCAAGGGGAGAAAGATGATTATCTCTGTGGAGACGGTGAGGCTGATCATTGCCTCACATGATGCCAGAAAGTCTTGTGGGAAGAAAATGGAAGAAAGTCAATGAGGTGGGAATTTAGAAAGTCATTGAGAAATTATGGAGGAATAAGACAGAGTATAGAAGGCTAACCTGTGAATATAAAATGTAGTATTGGATATGGAAAGAAATGAAAAATAATATCCACTGATGCCTACTATTTGTCATATTATCTGACTTAATCTTCATAAATATAAGATAAATTTGATAGCATAATGGGTACCATGAGAGGGGCAGACTGAATTATTGGCTTAAGATCATACAACTAGTAAACAATATAATCAAAATATAAATTTAAATTTTCTTAATACTTAATATAAGTTCAGTATACTTTCCACACTTCCCCCTCTCTCTATATGTATATATAAATTAATATATTACTAAATTTTATATGATAATAGTTTTTAATGTTTAAAATTTATATTTGCAGATAAAATTGCCAGAGAATAGTTACTTTTTACCATTTTATTTATCATATAGTATTTTAAATTATCTGTTCACATTTCTCTTTCCCATTCAATTTGGGGACTCAGTGCTTTAACACTGGAAGGTACCCAAATAGTCTGCAAATCATTTGTCTACGCATTCCATTATTCATTCAACAAATATATATTGACTACTTACCATGTGCTAGCTTGTGTTATAGTTTTGGGGATTTAACAATGAACAAAGTAGACAAAGTCCTGTCCTCATAGAGTTTATATTCTAATTGATGGGGGACAGAAAACAATATATTAGGTTGATGAAAAGTAATTGCAGTTTTGGACCATGAATTTTAAATCATTATATTTATAGATATAGATGGTATTAATATTAATATGAATATAAATCTAGATGTAGGTATAGGTAAATACATACAGCCATAGATGTAGATATTACATCAGGTGGTGATTAGTGCTATAAAGAACCTTAGCCAAAGCAGAGCTAAGAATGAGAGGACGGCTCGGGTGGGCAGTGCTATTTTACATAGATGATCAGGAAAGTCTTCTCTAATTAGGTGGATACAAGCAACAACCTGAAAGAAGAAAAAAGAAGGGCCACGAGACATCTGGGGGAAATTTTGAAAGACAAAGCAGACTCTTTGGTGAGGGATGCTGCTTAGACTGCTTGAGGACCAGCAAGTAGACCAGTGTGGCTGAAACAAAGTGAGATGGATAGAAGTTTGAGAAGTAAGAGGCTGAGACCAGTGGGGCCTTGTGGGCATGGTCCATGCACAGTGACCCACTTTCTGGGTGAGATGGATGCTATTGGAGGATTGTGAATAGAGGCGTGGCACAACTGCTCAGACATCATAAAGGATCACTGTGGCAGCTACACGGGGAATGCACAGTGAAAAGCAAAGGGTGAGAGCAGGGAGATCAGGTAAGGCGTTAATTTAATAATCCAGGGATGAGGGAGTGGTGACTTGGATCACAACAGTGGCAGCTGGTAATGAGAAGCAGCCAGATTCTGGCTTCATTGTGAAAGTAGAGCTGATAGGATTTGCTGATGAAGTTGAAATGTGAAATATCAGGAAAAAATAGGAGTCATGCAAGACTCCAAGGTTTCTGGCCTGAGAAATTAGAAAAATGAAATTGCATTTTACTGAGATGGGGAAGGTTGGGAGAGCATTACAACAAAGGAGTGAAAACCATGATGCCAGTTTTGTGATGTTTTAGTTGTCAAGAAGGCTGTGGGATAGATACATAGGTCTAGAGTTCAGAGGGAGGGTCTGGCTAGAGATATAAATTTGTGAATCCTCAGCATATAGATGTTATTTAAAGTTACAAGCCTAGGGAGTGATTGTAGACCAAAAAGGAAGAGGTCTACAACCATCTGGGGCATTTCAATGTTTAGAGCTTGGGGACATGAGAAGGAACCAGCTGAGGAAACTGAGAAAGAGCAACACATGGAAAAGGAGAGACATTAATGTCCTGGAAGCCAAGAGAAGGCAGCGTTTCAAGAAAGAGAAAATAATCAGCTGTCTGATACACTACTGATGGGCTGAGCTAGATGAGGATTAAGAATTGCTCATTAGGCCGGGCGTGGTGGCTCACGCCTGTAATCCTAGCACTCTGGGAGGCCGAGGCGGGTGGATAGCTCAAGGTCGGCAGTTCGAGACCAGCCTGAGCAAGAGCGAGAGCCCGTCTCTACTATAAATGAAAGAAATTAATTGGCCAACTAAAAATACATGTAAAAAATTAGCCGGGCATGGTGGCGCATGCCTGTAGTCCCAGCTACTCGGGAGGCTGAGGCAGAAGGATCGCTTCAGCCTAGGAGTTTGAGGTTGCTGTGAGCCAGGCTGATGCCATGGCACTCTACAGCCTGGGCAACAG
>CAUYRT010072984.1:0-27569 GCA_963574885.1 Lepilemur ruficaudatus
AAACACATTTCTCTTTCCCTAATGCCGACAGCAAATACATTAAGATGGACTTGAGTTCATACTTTCCTCACTTCCCACTCACCCCCATGTAACCCCCCATTTCTGAGTAATAGATATATTTAGTGCTCCCAAATGCCCCCAAGGGACTTTCCCTCATTTTAAAATTGATTAGGCTCAGCAATGCAAGTCAGGGGCCTTTCACAGACACGGACGACCTGGGCAGCGTGAAGGAGGCTGCTCTCTGGGTCTCTGACTCACGCCGTCGCTATGAACCCACAGGCGTAACCCGTATAGGTGCAGACCCAGGCATTCCCAAGCACCGTACTGGATTAGATGCTGTGGATGTAGAAATAACCAGACGGCAACCCCAGCCTCACGGGCCATCGCAGAGAGGCAACACGGATGCAGGGTTCCCTTGGGCCAGTGTGATGCCACAGGGCAGCAAGATCTTGAGGAAAAGACACCGCCGACCCTGGAGGCATTCTGGAAGCCAACAGGCCCCCTTCTGTCCCTGCACAAACCTGTGAGGGTCGCAGCTCCACCTGGTGCCAAGGAGCTCTCCTGCCTGCAGGCTTTGCCTGCGCCCTGGCAGGGATGTGTGCTGCGTAGCTGTGAAGTCCAAAGAGACAATGTCACAGTGAGGGCCCGGAGATGGCTCAAGACATTGAGAGTCAGCATTTTAGAATTACCTACAAAAATTTAAAAATGAAAAACCAAAAAGGCAGCCAACGTGCAGACACGGGGATGCTCGGGTGTCTGGGCAGCTCTCTGATTGGTGGCCAAGAAGGAAACCGGGAGTTTTCACCCAAGTGTGGGGCCAGACCCTCTGGACACCCCCTTTTGTTTAGACCTGAAAACACCCCAAACAAACCCAAAGTTCTGCTAGATTGTCTCTGGTGTCCTCTCCCCTCCTGGGCAGCGGCCCTCGGAGCGAGCCCCCGAGAAGCCTTTCCCCTGGGTGATGCAGCAGCTAGCAAATTAATTGGCAGCGGCCGGGTGAATCACACCGGGACTTCCTTCTTGTTGCCGGGCAACTGCATGCACTTGGCAGTGGGACCTTAAACACAGAGGGGAATGTTGTGAGGCCTTTGCAAAATAAAATAAAAAGCAAAACAGACAACACCCCAGACTCTCATCCCAGCACGGCAGACCCAGCCAAGGGGGGACGTGGGCGATGAGGGAACCCGCGTAGGGCAGGAACACAAGGCTAGGCCACAAGCAGATCCTAATCCTCCCTCCCCGCCACCCTCCTCCCAGCCGGCTCTTCTAGGTCTAGCATTTGTGTTTGGCTAAAGACACGCCTCCCTCAGCCTGGAGAAAAGCAACAGGAGGCACGGGGATTAGAAGGAGCCTAGAGACCTGAAAGATTACCTAGAGTCGCAGCGAAGGTCTACGCAGCTTGCCGTGGAACTAGCCTACCTGCTGTCTGTGCGTCGTACATTACTCCACAGCTTCAGTCACCTGGCCGAGGTGACACAGCCACCACTAGGGCAGGAGCCTTCCCCGCCTCTCCCCTCACCCAATCCTTTCCACTTGAATGTTGTCATACCTGTTGCCATGGCCACTGGGTGCCGATTAGAGAAGCCCTCCAACACACTGCCTTGCCCGCCCGCCTGTCTCTGGCTTCTGTTAAATCTCCCAGACAGAAGTGAAATACACGCGTGTTCCGGGTTTGCAGTAGCCCGTGGAAGAAAAGTGGGGACAAGCCGTGGAAGAACAGTAGCAAGAGGACTCCTGCGGTGGGCTGAATAACAGCCCCCAAAGACAGCCACAGCCTGATCCCCGCAACCTGTGAATGTCACTTTACACGGCAGAAGGGCCCGTGCAGATGCGATTAGGTCAAGGATCTGGAGAGGCAGAGATTATCCTGGAGGAGCTGGGCGGGCCCTACGCGTATCACAAGTGTTCTCATAAGAGCGAGGCAGAGACATCTGACCACAGAGGTAGTAGGAGGTGTGACAGTGGAAGCACCAGGGTGGAAGGGTCCAAGGAAGGGGTCAAAGGGAATGGATTCTCCCCTAGAGCTTCCAGACGGAAGCAGCCCTGTAGATGCCTTGACTTTAGCCCAGTTGAAGCCAGTCCCCAGAGCTATAAAAGAATACATTTGTGCTGTTTTAAGCCACCAAGTTTGTGGTCATGCATCACAGCAGCAATGAGAAAGTGATCATGTCAATACCGTGTCTGGTTTTCCCCCACGGATTTCCAAAGTGAGTATCATAGCAGGGGCACAGGTGACAGTGGAACGGGGCTGGTCAAATGCGGTGGTGTCCAGGACGTGGCTTAGGGAGGCCTCACCAACACCCTGCAGGCTCAGTGGGAAAAGTGCAGGTCTCTGAGAGCAACTGAGGCAAGAAGTAGCCCAGGCTCTGAAGTGGGCTGTTAAATGACACCATTTACTGACTGTAACTTGGGCAGGTGGCTTAATCTCTGAAAGCCTCAGTTTTGCCATTGCAAAGGTAGATAATAATTTTATTATCTACCTTGCAAAGCTCGTGGGATTAAATGAGATAATACATGAAAAGCAGCTAGTGCATGACATACGTCAAATAAATGATAACCCTCAGGCAAGATTAGGCATGCAAATATGAGAATAAGCTGTTAGTAGCCCACCCCAATATCTATTTCACTCTTCCAACTTAGTAACAGAATTCTAATTTGGAACTGGCACATTGCAACCCAGAGGAAAAAAAAAAAAAGACTACATTTCCCAGACTCCCTTGCAGCTGGATATGGCCATGTGACTAAGATCTGGCCAATGAGACATAAGCATAGTGGGGACTTCTAGGAAAGCTGTTCAAAAAGTGCTGGAAGGAGCCCAATTTTTACCTGTCAGTCTTTACTACCTTCTGCTTTCAATGAGGACATGATGGCTGGTGCTCCAGCAGCCATCTTGGACTTTGAGGGACACTGAAAATGGGAGTCATGCAGTCAGTAAGATGGTTTAACAAGGAGATGGGAGCTTGGATCCCTGATAACTGCAGAGCTGCCACACCGAACCTGAATGGCCTTCCTCTGGATTTCTGTTATGTGAGGGAGAAAGGTTTTTCTGTCTTAGTGAAGTCATTGTTGCCTTGGAGTTTTCTAGTAATCATAATGGCTACGTCACAGATCTAGGCAAGTAGGATTCAGAGTCATTCCAGGACAACGGTTCTCAAAGTGCACGGGTCCAACAGCTTTAGCCACACCTGGGAACTTGTTAGGAATGCAAATTCTGGGGCTCCACCCCAGACTTGCTGAATCCAAACCTCTGAGAGCAAGCCCAATGATTCTGGTGCACACTCAAGTGTGAGAACCACTCACCTAGAGCAAGATTTCTCAACTGGCCACATTTGGGGCCAGATAATTCTTGGCTGTGGGGGCTGTCCTGTGCATTGTAGGATGCTCGGTGTCATCCCTGGCCTCTACCCACTAGACGCCAGAGCACCGCCACTCCTGTCCAAGTTGTGACCATCAGAAATGTCTCAGAAATTGTCACCTGTCTAGGGTGGGGGAGGAGCAGCAAAATTGCCCATAGTTGAGAAACACTGCCCCAGAGGGGCGGTTCTTTCTTGACCTTGGCTGCACATGAGAATCACCTGGGAAGCTGTTCGAAATTCCAGTGCCTCAGCCTTGCCCAGCCTAGCTAAATCTGGATCTGTGAGGGCGGGCAGGGGCAGCGGTGAAAGCTCCCAGGTGAGTGCCGCGTGCAGCCAAAGTCAAGAACCGCTACAGGGGATGAGCGGACCCAGAAGAGAAACTATTTCCTTTGAGTTGGATGAAGGTGCTGAATCCTGATTAAGGGAGGACACGAGAGGTTCCTAAGCAGAAACTGTAATGAGAGTGACTAGGGTAAACCTGGAACCAATATCATACCTGCCAGATGGGTGACTGGATGGGGTGGGATTCCTGGCAGCTGTGTCACCACATTTCCCATAAGAACAGGGTGGACACCGTTCAGTCTCTCACATGAATAACCACACAAAACCTCAGTTTCCTCCCCTAATAAACACAGCACACAATAAGCCAGCTCCCATGAGGTGCAATAAACATTAGCTCACCCATCAAAAAGAACCGTCTCGGCCGGGCGTGGTGGCTCACACCTGTAATCCTAGCACTTTGCGAAGCTGAGGCAGGGAGCATCACTTGGGGCCAGGAGTTCAAGACCAGTTTGGGCAACATAGTGAGAACCCACCCCTATAAAAAAAATTAGCTGGG
This sequence comes from Lepilemur ruficaudatus, assembly GCA_963574885.1. Classification (NCBI taxonomy): domain Eukaryota; kingdom Metazoa; phylum Chordata; class Mammalia; order Primates; family Lepilemuridae; genus Lepilemur; species Lepilemur ruficaudatus. The sequence goes on from CAUYRT010072984.1 coordinate 4,195, forward strand.
CATGGTGATGTGCACCTGTAGTCCCAGCTGCTCAGGAGGCTGGGGTGGGAGGATCACTTGAGCCCAGGAGATCGAAGCTTTCGTGAGCTATCATCTGCTCACTGCTCTCCAGCCTGGGTGACAGAGCAAGACCCTGTCTCTTAAAAAAAAAAAAAAAAAGGACGAAAGGAAGAAAAGAAATGGAAGAAAAGAAATAAGAAGGAGAAAGACAAGAAGAAGAAGACCCATCTCAATAAAGGCAGCAATATGGCAACGGGACCTATTCGGAGATGAGGAGTATAAATTCTCTTCCCAATTGGTAACCCTGTGGGCACTGAAACCAGGATCCTCCCACAAGGAGACTCTCAGAACAAGTAGAGATGTCATGTATATTTAGTGTAGCCCTGAAAATAAGCTTGGCAATGGGTCCATAAATGAGGTGGAGTGGAGAGGAACGAAGACTTAAATGATAAACCAGCAACAAGAATGAGGGAGGGATGAGCACACTGATGCTCTGACTCCTTCAGAAGAAACATGAAGTCCTGCGCGAGTTCTTTCTCCTGCAGGGATGGACTTTTTCCTTCATGATTTCATTCCCAGCCTGCCCTGTCTAAACGCCGAGCCATGTTTTTCCTTGTTTCCCTTAGCCCAGATCATTAAGTCCAGGATGCCATTGGGGGGGGAGGGGAGGTAGAGGAGAGGAGGAGAGGAGGAGAGGAAGAGACGAGGAGGAGGAGGAGAAGGAGGAGGAGGAGGAGGAAGAGGAGGAAGATAGCAGGCTCTGAGGGTCTTAGATGTACCAAGTCATTGCAGGACCAGGATGAAATGGCTCCTCTGTGCCCCACCTATTTCAGCCCCACCTGGCTAGCCCAGATGCAAACATAAGGGAACAGGTGTGAGTCTATAAAGCATACAGGAAAAGCCAACTCCCAGTGTCTCTCCCAGAGTCCTTAGAGAAGGATCTGCTGCATGCCTGTCCTTTCCCAAGGGGTTCCCAAAGGACTCCGCCTTCCATTCTCTCAGTCCATTTAATGCAGCTGATTGGGGCAAGGAAGAAATCCAGCTGCTCCATACTGGCAGTGCCAGAGACACAAGGAACCTAGGTCCCATTTTACGTCCCTTTTCTGTTCCTAGGGACTTTTAACAGGTTGCTGTTTGCAACAAGCGAGTCCAAAGAATGCAGGACCTTGTTGCTGGCATTGGCCGTTGGTAATGCCCCCACCCTGCTTTCCTTATCCTAACCAGCACCCCTGCTCACAAAGTCAAAATACATCTCCCACTGGCCTCAGATCCCTGGGTTCCCTCCAGCCTGTAATCCTCGTGTGCAAATGTCCTGACTCTTGCAAATGTGTTAAAAAATAAACCTTAAAAAGCTTCCAGATGTTCTGTTTGTATCTGTGGTGCTTCCCGCTCTGGTCTCCAGAGGCCGATACGTGGTGTGCAGCATCCTGGCGGCCCAGATGAAATGGGAGGCAGCTCAGAGGCCCAGGCTGGGCTGGGGTGGGGGTCCGTGGGGAAGATGACATTCCCCCAGACCACACCTCAACCTGTTCATCCATTAACTCTTCCATTGCGAAAGGCAGCCTCGCCCTTCCCTTTATATTTCCACTGCCCCTAACCTCCTGATCCTTCCACTGTTATGGCTGAGTTTATTCCATGTCATGCAAAATGCTTCAAAAGACTGCAAAGGAGCAAGTTTGAGATTCCCCAATAATAAGCTTTCAGGTTTTGTCTTCTCTGAGCGCCCGCCTGTCCTCGCCATTAAATTTTTCACACCAACTGCCTTTGGGACATAGAGTAAGGGACAAAACAACACAGGAGTGACCTTTATACTTAAGATGTTTAATTGTCACTTGCAAGGACACCTTAGGAGCTGGACCAGCCAGCACAAGGGAAGGGAGTTCATGACTGGTCAAGGACCCTCTGGGGCTGGTGGCCTCTGCTCTACAAGAGGGTAATTGCCAATGGGCCGGCTTGTGCACACACAGTCACACACGCACCTTTCCCAACACGCTCACACCTGAGGGCCCGCGGTTCTTTGCACAAGGTGACGCCTGCTCCCTTTGATGCTTGCCGGATGTGTTCCCATTGGGCGAAAACCAGACCTCAATGAAACCCGGCATTATCAAGAGGCCGGCCGTTTGCGATTGCACCGGCCTGTTATCTCCGAGGCCCTGGGCGGGGCTGCTTTGCGGTTCTCCATTGAAAAGCACTAACTTATAGGCAGATCAAAGACCCTCCCGACCTGGATCCCTTGTTTATTCCCGGCGGATTGTTCCTAAAGATGGACTTTAAAGATAATAGGTACCTGGGTCCCAGATCCCTTCTGTCCTCTCCTTATCATGCAATATGTCCCTCAGGGCCACCCAACATCAGGTCACAAGGCCTTTCCTTCCTTCTCTTCGGATGCCCCACTTCACAACAGCAAGTGGGGGATGGGGCCAGACAGAGCCCTGGCCCTGCTGCAACAGGGGACGGAGGGGAGAGAGACACGGCTACTTTGAAACCATGCAGAAGCCCCTCTCCCCTTGGTGAATCAGAGGGAGGCATTTATCACACTCTCTCCTAGGAGGAATACACTGCCGGGGCCCCCGCACCTGGGCCCTGAAGTCCCTTGCTGGACTCTCCTGTCTACCCAGATGTCTGACGGCCAGTGGTCAGTCTGCAGTGAGGACACGTGGGACCCGAGTTGTTTGGATCTGGGTCACCAAGAAGGATTGCCCATTGGCAAGGGAGAGAGGGAGCACTGTCCTCAGCCTGCGGGTGCTGGCAGGCTTCTCACCTCCTGAATGTCCCTGAGCCCCACAGTGTAGGACTGTCACCGGTCAGCTGCCGGGCTGCAGTAGCAGCCATGATTTCCTTCTTGCTTCTACCAAGCTCACTGCCTGGCAGTGGCGGGCACATGCGTGAATGGATGGACGAGTGGGTCAGTAGCAACACAAGCTACCATCTCGCAAGCACGGGAGGGACCTGGAGCACGGACACCATTGCCGCCAGTGGGAAAACGCTGGGCAGCGTTTCTCTCGCACACTCCACAGATTAATGATATGCGTCAGATCAGGGTTCGGGTCCTGGTTCAGCCTCTTCTTGGTGGTAGGATCCTGGGCAAGTTACCTCAATTCCCTCTGAGCCACGTGTAAAACAGGGATAACAGCAGCACCTTCTCCAGCATAGCGTTGTTGTAAGCACTGAGTTAAGCACTAAAGACCCCGTAAGTAGGATTTGTCCTTATTACTCCATTTCCCTATAGCACAATCTCTATTTAAAAAATATGAACAACCACATTTCCAAAGAAGGAAGGACATTAAGTTATTTCCCTAGTGACTTTTCTGCTATAGACCATACCTAAGAGGTGTACAAAAAAGCCCAGCTCCATCTTCCAGACTCCTTTTCTTTTTCCTTTTTCAATCAATAAAGTGGTTCTTAGCATTTGCATTCACTCTTACCTCCCCTCCTTCCATATCCCCCCAAGCACCCCCAAAAGTTCTGAGAACTCGTGCCCACGTGCAGAGAGGAGGTGAGGAAGCCAGGAGTTGTGGGCTTGAGAAGTCCCCGCCGTGAACGATTCAGCTCAGCCACTGATAAGAGCTTTATTTGCAAATAGCTAAGGCCAATCAGAACCGTATCTTCGCTATTACTTAACGCTGCACTGCGCGGATCTCCAGCCCTTGTATCTTTCCCTTGAGTCCTCCATCCTTCTCATTTCTGTCCTTTCTTCCCTGAATCCTGGGTTTGTCGGTCTCTGTCTTACTCTCGTGTGAGACACTACAGCCAGGACAGGCCAGCCAGCTCAACTGGAAGTGATGCCTGTGGGGTCTGCTTGGTCCTGGCCCCACGTGGCCAGAACAGCTTGTGGCGCCCGTGCCAAGGTGAGGCGGGGAGCTACGCCTCGGCACCCTCCCGCCACGACGGGGCCAGGCTGTTGCCCGACGCTGCAGCTGGGCTCTCAGAGGCGCTGGGAGGTCAGGCAGCGAGTTCACAGAAGAGGCCACCCACACGGCACATCAGGGCTGCTGGACAGTCCCCGGGGCCAGAGCGGCTCTGGCCCTGGGCCCTGACTCAGAAGACTCCACCATATGGCCTCCCTCTGGGAGGGCGAGAGGAAGAAAAGACAAAAGCCAGGGGCACGGGAGAGCCCTGCCTCCCTCTGCATGCCAGGGACCCTTCTCGGGCATGGGGATGGGGGCTGGGATTGGCCCCAGGCAGGTCTGAGCAGAGAAAAGGGTGCCCAGCAACTGACGCGGGCAGCAAGTCCCGGGAGCTCGGGCTCCCTCTCCTCTCTCCTTCTCCCCAGCCCCCAGATGTGCTTCCAGGGTTTGATCTGAACTTCAAAAACCCTCAAGTTTGGGCTACTTCACACTTTTCTAATTAAAGACCCAAACTGGATTTTCATGTTTGCAGAGAACTTTGACCAAAAGTGTAGGCAGCAGAGCAAAACAGGAAGACAGTGATCTCTGTCTTGTTCTCTTGTTTTTTTGGTTTCTTTTCCCTACTCTTTCTCCTCCTCCTAAAAGAACAAGCAGCTTTGGCCTCCGGGTCCCCCCGAGCCTGCCTGTGTTCTGTTGACAGCGTCTCCTTCCTTTGGCCCTACGGGCACCGGTCGCCAACCCGCCGGGGCAGGGGTAGGGGTGCGGGGAGCCGGCGAGGCTCTGGGAAAAGCGAGGAAGGAGGCACAGAACAGATTCTCCGGCACAGCTGCCAAGAGCCCAAATGCCTCCTCTCAGCGGAAGGCACCCTTCCCAGGTTCCTCGGCATGCTGGGACTTGCTGGAAACCAGAGCCCTGGCTGGCAGAAGGCGGGCGGACAGTGGGACCAGAATTCAAAGGGGCAGCCGGAGGAGGGGGGCGGGGGGAGGTGAAGAGGGGGAGGTTTCAGTGAATCATATAAATTAGAGACAGAAGGATGTCAGGCCACCTTCATTTCCTTCCTCTCCTAATAGGAATTATCTCATTAGCCCCCAGCTTCCTAGAGGCTAACTTTAAATGATTCCTGTAATGGGGATTTCAATATACGCCCCCCAGCCCACCCCCAACCCCATCAGACTCCCAGGAGAGGTAGGAAAGGCTCTTAAAGAGACAGGAATGGAAAGACATCAGTTCAATCTACCCAACACTGAACTCTTTCGTGCAACTGAAGCATTGTTCTTTCACCCTCTCTATCCACTTTTAGGAATTTATTTTGAGAAAACAGTCATGGATATAGTGGAAAACTGAATAATGGCACACATCTTTGCTCCCCTCCTCCTCCCCAAAGATAGCCACATTCTATCTAATCCCTGCAACGTATCAAAGTTACCTTACAGCATATGGCAGATGGGATTAAGTCACAGATCTCAAGATGGGGTGATTGTCCTGGATTATCTAAGCAGGCCCTAAACCTAATTACAGGTGTCCTTATAAGAAGGAGGCCGAGGGATATTTGACTACCAAGAGGAGATCTCGATGTGACCACCAAGGCAGAGACTGGAGTGATGTGGCCACAGGTCAAGGAATGCCGGCAACCATCAGAAGTGAGGAGTGGTTCTCCTCTGCAGCCTCCAAAAGAAAGCAGCCCTGCTAATGACTTGATTTTAGCCCCAGAAGTCTTCTTTCAGACTTCTGGCCTCCAGAACTGTAGAGGAAGACATGTGTATTATTTTAAACCACCAAGTTTGTGCTGATTCGTTACAGCAGCCCCAGGAAACTAGTACAGCTATGAATAAAGTTCTTGCTACAAGGACAGTCATCAGAGCCTTATTTCATAGCAAAAGAAAAAAATCCGAAACATCAAAGAACAAAGCAAAAAATAATAATAAAATAAATAATAATGTCATAGTCCTACGATAGAATCAATAAAATAGTAAACAATCATGAAAATATTGAGCAATTACTTAATAATAAGAGATTAACATCATATTAATAATAAAAGATTAACATCGTATAACTGAGTATGATTCCTGAATATTTCCCTTGCTTTTATAAATTTTTAAAAACAGCAAACATCTCATAATTTCTTCTGGCATTATATAAGTTACATATTTATTTGCAGGGTGGTATGAGTATTAAGGATGGTTTGATCCCTCTATGGCTAGAGAAGCAGGAACTGGTGGAAGTTTAGTAGAGAGAGGTAAAACAGAGTGAGGGGATCCAGGGTGGGCACCTTGCTGGGCTCTGAAGACCACCTAGGGTCCTGGCAAAAAGGCTTCTCCCCTACACACACCTCAGCCTGGCACCAGGGGGCATGTGAACTGCAGACCCTCCTCCGTGACAAGCGAACTAGTGCAGTCTTCTTGCCGTACAGCCCGAATCCCCCGGCCCACACCTCGAGTCTATTTTGAGACTTGAACGTAGTTATTTTTGCCTCCCTATTTTTACCTTTTCCTCTCGGTCGGGTGGTGTACCAGTTTCCCAAGGATGCCATTACAAATTGCCACAAACTGGTGGCTTAAAACAACAGGAATTGACTCCCTCACAGTTCAAAAGGCCAGAAGTCCACAATCAAGGTATGGACAGAGTTGGTTCCTTCTAGATGTTGTGAGGGAGAATCTGTCCTCTGCCTCTCTCCCAGCTTCTCCAGGCAGTCCTGGGAGCTCCTTGGCTTGCAGATGCACCACACCAACCTCCACCTTCATAGCTCCTTCTCTGTGTCTCCTTTCTCTTCTAAGGACTTGTCATTGGATTTAGGGCCCAAATCCAGGATGATCTTATCTTGAGATCCTTAGCTAATGACATCTGCAAAGGCCCTGTTTCCAAAGGAGGTCACATTCTGAGGTTCTAGGTGGACATGAATTTTGAGAGGACTCTGCTCAAACTACTACAGATAACCTGCAGCTTCTCTCTCTCTCTCTACTTCAGTCCGTTTTTTTTCCTCCAAATCTCAGTAACTCTGCAAGGTCTTCTCTGATTCTTCCAGGTCCCCGGGATCAATCCCTTTATGGTCTGCACCGCACAATGCAGCCATGATGCCATCCTCCCACGCCCTGTTCACAGTCTAGGACCTACAGAGGGAGGTATCCAGAGGCAGGTGGAGACTCTCTAAATGAACGAACTTCCCAACCACTGGAGTTGCCAACGTTAGAGCAGGTGGCCTCAGGAGAGGTAAAATTCTCCATCACCAAGTGTTCAAGCAGAAAGTATCTCTCCAGACAGACTTAAAGGATTCTGTGTGTCTGGATTTGAGGTGGAGTTAGGCGGTCAAAAAGAGTTTGATTTTTATAAGAGCAAAGACTGTACCCACACCACTTAGCATGGTGCTGGCACCAGGAAGTCACTGAGCAGATACTTATTGCCCCACTGGTGATGCTTCCTTAAGTCTCAACCTTCATCCGTTCAACAAACACAGGGAATGCTACCAGGCAAAATAAACCATGACAAAGGAAACGCTAAGACTTAGACTATTTGTATATCCAATGACTATATACAGTGCACCTCCTTGGTATGCTGCACTCTGGGATAAAATATGACACTCCTACATGGCTCTCTTTTCTTTGATGGCAAAGAGGTGACAGACTAGGACAAATCCCAGGGCAGGAGACACCTAAATCAGCACCCCAGGGGTCATGCAAACTGAGAAAGGCACTCAGCGCCACCGGAGTTTCCATATGGGCAGTTGGAGGGTCCCTCAGGAAAACCTAAGGGACGAGGACCTGGGATCTATTATTGCCCCTGCCCAGCCCACTAAGAAAGGGCGAGAAGGCAGAGGAGCCTGCTCTGCAGCAGGCGAGGGCAGGCTGCCTGCTCATGCTGGAGCCCGGACACAGCACACCCACCAGGCGGGTGATTTATCAGCTGTGGGAGGCCCAAGAAGCTCTTAAGCCACAGGTGGGTGCCTGTAAAGCCACCTCCCGGGGGAGCACAGACCTCAGGCCTTGCTTTGCTGCTAATCACCGTAAGCACCCAGTGCCTCAACCCCGATCTGGGTGGCCCTTAACCACTCCCAGAGCCTTGTCACATGCTCGGTGATCTCAGCCAGCCTCACACAAACCCTGTCAAGTAAGCAGGACAGGTGTTGTTATTATTCCCACTTTACAGATGGGGAAACTCTGCCGGCGCAGTTCTATGGCCTGCTCGGGCCACCCAGGGAGCGCGTGTCCCAATTCCTTCCACAGACAAGACATGCAAATGGTGTCCCCACCCACTCTGTGCTGCACACCAGCACGTGAGAGCTTCGCAGAGGTGGCCGCCAGCCTCAGGGATGTCTCTTCCCTCTGGGCCCTGGGCTTCCGTTTCGGACACCGGGGAACCTGATGCACTAAAACTTCCAGGTCTCTCTGTTCTGCCGTCCCCTCCTGCTTGACAGTTTGGAAGCTGACGGGGCAGGGCCCTGGCAGGGGCAGGCAGAGTTTGTGCCCAGGCTGGGCCTCCCCCAGGAGCCATAAAACATGCCTTTGGGGATCTGGGAGGAGAAGGTGCCCGTTCTGTATTTTTCCAGTTGTGGAGAAAGACAGGAGAAGCAAAGCTGCTCTGAACTCCTAGCTCAACTCACGAGTGACAGCTCTGCCCCCCTGCCTCAGTGCGGGGGCCTGTGTCCCACTCAGCAGGCCCAGGCAGCCTCAGGGAGCGGCTGGGTGACTGCGGAGCAGAAGGGAGCAGGAAGAGTGCCAGAGGTCAGCGGGGCCAGAGGTCAGCAGGGCGTGAGTTAATGATCCTCAGGTTCGGGCCTCCATGAGGTGGCCGAGTTCCCCTTCGTGGGGCCCCTGGACCCACACAGCACACACCCCCCAGGAACATTCACTGCGGATCTGACTGAGCCACAGGAACTGGGACTCTGGAGGTGGCACCTGCAGGCGGGGGGACAGGGTAAGGCAGGCTGGGCCAGCCCTGCCACAGTGCATTCCTCCTGGGGGGCCTGGATTCCAGCAGGACCCCCCCAAAAGTGGTTGTGGTTTCCCCTCATGAGCACCTTGGGACGCTGCACAACTGAGAGCTCTGCAAGCCCCTCTGCATTTGGGGTCGGGCAGAGAGGAGCCGTGAGGAGGGGAGGGACGGTCTGCAGGCTGTGAGCAGTCGGCTGCGTCAGGCATCGTGCCTGCACTTGGTTCTCATGACACTGACGGGCAGCGTTAATAACTAACCACGTCCCAGACAGGTGCTGGCGGCCTGGCCTTAGGAGTTCTTGTTCGGGGTTGGAAGTGAGTCACTTCCTTTTATAGTTTGCTAGCAGACTGAGTCACCCAGGGGCTGACCCTTTCACACAGATTCTCACACCTTGGCCAGCTAATATTCATGTCCATACCTTAGACCTACCTATTGTCTAGGTCAGCTGGACCCTGGAGAGCTGACCCTCGGGGTCTAGGTCAAACAGCATCCCCGTGAGTGGCCCTGTCTCTGCCTACCTTCCCCACCCCCCAACAATGGGGCGGCCAACTTGCTGTCCCAAGAGGAGTCTGGCCAGCAGTCTCAGAAAGACAGGGCCTGACAGGTGGGCACCCATGCCTGGGGGCTGGTTAGGTCTACATCACCTTTGGCCTTGACCCTAAACATTGCCCCCATACCTCCCCAATCCCTTGTATGGAAACCAAAAACACTGGAAGTGGAAAGTTCCAGAACTGGTGAACCAAAGGACAAAACTGTGATGCAATAAGTCAGCTTTGTCACCCTTGGGAAGGACAGAGGCTGAAGGCAGGTAAACTGAGTCCAGCGACTGTCAATATGCTTCCGTCCTGTGGGTGTCAGGTGGGAGGCAGGACCAGCCACTGTGGCCGAGGCTCTGGGAACCCGAACTCACCAGGTGGCTCTGGTGTCCATCTCTTGGGACTAATCTCAATGTCATCCAAGGAGAAAAAACCTCATATACATTCTTAGGTAATCCTTCTTTCCCCACTCCCGTATGGCCTCTCTTACAATTTTTGCTTTTTTAATTAAAAAGAGAGCATAAGAAAGAGAAAAACATGACAATTTAAAAAAAAAGAGGTTTTAAAAAAAAAAACCCTCCCTGAAATAGATTGGGGATTTACTTTTTTTTTAATTCTCAGAAAGTCCCTCTCGCTACCTGGTTTCTAAAACAGACAATCAACACAGATGACGTCAGGTTGTACAGCCCTGGGTGTCTCCCCACCAGGGGCTCCAGGCAGGTGTGAGACTGGCAGGTTGAGAAAAGGTGACACTATTTCCTTCCTTAGAAGATGAAAACCAGGGAGGAGAAGCGCCCGCAGAGGCGGAGCCCCGGGTGTGGTGGGGAACCTGACACTCTGCCAGGCGTTGGCCTTTTGGGTGAACTCCGCTCGTCTCCGCGGGTCCACACTGCGCTCCGGAGCTGCGGTTACTTCCCCGTCTCTCAGGTGTCACAGCCAAACTCACTGCCGGAGCGCAGGAAGCCCTCTCACCTCCACGGAGCCCCCCGGACTTTCCAAGCTGCGTTTTGAAATCTGTCTGCTGCGGCCGGTGGCTTTTCCTTGACCTCTGCCGAGGGAGAGGGGCTTTCCCCGGGACACACGTCTCGCACATAGCGCCGCAGAGAGCAGCCAGCCAAGCTGCATCGATAGCACCGAGGGTGCAGATGCCAGAAGGAGCGAGACTCCACCCCCAGAGCTGGCTCAAGAGGCCAAGTGAGTCACCGGGCCTGACCGGTGACCACGATGTCCCAGGGTGAAGTGGGAGGCCTGGGGATGGGGCCCACTGTAGGGACACGCACCATGGTGACTCACAGTTGGAGCCCAAGGGGAAGTTCCGTCTGCGAGTGCTCTGGAAGCCTCTCGGCCCGGGTGAGCTCATCCCGGCCGCCCGCCGGCACTCAGAACTGGGACCGGCCTCTCTCTTCCAGAGCCCCGGGTTTTCACTCTCAATTATGGTTACAGCAGCATTCATCCTCCGAGCCACAGCGCCTCTCCCCTGCCCACCGCACACACGACGACAGACCCAGGGGAGAGCATGTCTTCCCTGGGGGTCAGATTATTCATCTCTAAAAATAGTCCTCCCTCCCTGTGACCTCACATGGGAGCCTTTGGGGCTATAAGATACTGAATGCGACAGTTCTTTGAAAAAAGTGTGCAAAATCAACGCAAGGCAGCAGCGCTGTGATATTACTGTTCATGACTCCTGCTCCGGGGACCTGGTCATCAGGCTGCCATCTCGCTCCATCTCCCTGGACCATTGGTCTGGAAGCGGAAGAACTCAAGGCACTAAGCAGGGAAGTGTCCCCAGCAGCAGAGCTGTTGCCCAGGAGCTTGTGGGGGTGGGGGGTCACTCAGAAACACATCCGACCCCAGGAGAAGCACACAGGTAAAGACTCCCTGACTCCCACTGCCCTCTCCTTTCTCTGAGCGTTTCCAACAGAGCAGGTGCCCGTTTCTAGGCTTTGTCAGGAAGAAGGGAGTCCTGGCCACAGCCCTCAGCTGGCTGTCCGCCATACGCATGAGTGACATCCCCCAAAGAAGGGCACGAGGCATTCATTCCCTCACGGGCTGTTTCCAGATCACATGCAATCACAGGACAAGTTTGCCGACAACCACTGAGCCCAGGTCCTCACGGAAGCATTCTAGGAAATAACACGCCATTTCAGATATGAGCGCTGAGGGTGGCCTGCCACACCTTGATGACGCCTGCCACTGCAGGACAAGGAAAACAAAAGAGGAGCGATGGCCGACGCACTCGCTCACGCAGCTGCCCAGTGGTACCTTCGTGGAGGGAGGAGGAGGACGAGAGGGAGGCACGGAGGTTGCAAGGCAACAAGGAGAGCTCCCAAGAGCTTCGGGGAGACCATGGCGGATGCTCTCGGGCAGTGCTAGCTGCTCCCTGGCATGATAGTGTCACCATCAGGTGTCTCTTGAGAACGGCCCTGTACCCTCACTGGCCTAACGCCACTGCAACAGGAGAACGGGGGCATTTGGTCCTTTCCTATCCTATCCGTTTTCCCCACTCCGTTTATTTTCCCTTTCATTTCTGTTTTGTGCTGCTGGGCCTGCAATCTGCCAGTGTGAACCCCGCTGGCCCCAGGCAGCAGGGAGAGGAGAGCGACCCTCGTATGAAGCCACAACCCCAGTGCAAGAGGCTATCCCAGGTCTGGCAGCCACAGCAGCTGAGAATCAGTCCCTGAGATTCGGTATGGTGGCTTTTCAGCTCATCGCTACCACACACGCCATTCTATGGCCACGTGTGTGTGACTGGACGGAGGAGAAGCGGGCACACTCGATGCCCTCTGCCCACTGGCCACCCTGTTCCTCTCGGCTTCCACCCTGGCCCCTGCAAAGGGCCTTTCTAACAGCAAGTCGCATCACAGCACACTTTGCTCGAAGCCCTGCCGTGGCTCCCAGCTCCCTGGGAAGGAAGGCCCAAGGCCTCCAGGCTCCGCTTGGTCTGCGGGTCACTCTGGTCACCCCCCTAGTGCTAAGCCCCCTGCTGTGCTCCAACCACACCTGCCCTTGTTCTCAGATATGCCACACACTGGCTCCTGCTCTGCGCCTGGCCTCACCCGCACCCTTGGTCCCACAGGATCTTCCCCAAAGCGCCCCGCCACCGCCGCCCTCATCTCCTCTAGTCTGTGCTCAAATGTCACCTTGTCTAGTCCACGCTGTGACCTGCCCTCCATCCTCTCCCTGGCCCACACGCTTGAGCTGCTTTTCCTGCCTCTGTTTTATTTTTTTCCACCACACTCCAACCTCCTTACATACTAGACAATTATTTACCACCTTTCCCTCTTTATCATCTGCCTGGCCTCCATGAGAAAGCAAGCTCTGTGAAAGCAGCTTCGGCCTGTTTTGATCAGCTCCTGTTCTCTGCCTGGAGCAGTCCCAGCAAACAGTAGGTGCCTAATAAATACCTGTTACACGAGTGAATGAATGACTGAAAGAACAAACAAATGAAGGACGGAATCGCTGCCTCCCAGGTGGGGGAAGGGCTGTGCACCCCATGAAATGAGCAGGCACTCGGGTGGGGTGTCCCGGGGAGGGAGGGGGAGGGCTGGCGGAGGCAGAAGGTGCTGTTTCCAGAAAGGCAGTGCCCACGGTGGGCCTGGAAATCCCCTTGGTGTCACTCATTAACCACCCCCACCCCGACACATGCCCGGACGCAGGCGGCGCTGGAGAACTCCGGCGATGGACTGTCCTTCCGCCCGGCTCCCACCGGCAAGTGCACGCCAGCGTCTGGGCGCCCAGTCTGCGTTGCTAGGATGCTAGGATGAGTGGGGAAGGAGGGACCGGGCTGGGGGATGAAAAAGACACCTGAGTGACAGAAAGGAGCCCCCTGCACCCCCACCCTACTCTCAAGGTGCCAAGGGGGAGGGGCAGAGCCGGCACTGCGGGTGAAGCCCTGCAGGGGAGACGGTGGACCGGATCGAGGAGTGGCCAGCCCCAGGGCCCACGGTTGGGGGTTTTAGGAAGGCGACCGGCACATGAAGACACACGGAGGGGGTGTGCCGAGCACAGGGGCGGGGTGCAGGAGAGATCCAGTCTCGGGGTGGAATACACGCCGATGAGCGCAGCTGAGAGTGGGAAGTGATGGGAATGAGACCGGGCGCCCGGTGAGATTTGGGTGCCGGGACGATGAACAGAGGGCCACGACTGGTTTCATTAGGTCAGAAGGTGGCATGTCAAAGACTGGGCTTAAGACAGAGGCTTAGGGAAGACACAAATGGGATGACTTTGGGGTGGAAAGAAGGGACTTGCAAAGACTGGAGCCCCTTGTGGACATCCTGCCCCAGCCTGTGGGAGAGCCAAGACCGGGGAGCAGCCCAGAGGAGGAGGAGGAGGAGAAGGGTGAGAGGGACAGTTTCTTTGCAATAATTGTCAGGACTCCGTATTCCAGTGGATGGTAAACCCCCCTGGCCGCCTTCCTTCCCCTCCATCCGTGTGGGATGAGGTGAGGACAAACAGGAAGGGAACTAAGAGACACGGCATCTCTTATGATCTGGACTTTTGATTTGCGGCACTTCATGTAACTCTCACGAGTATTAGCATCACCATCTTACAGATGAAGAAATTGAGGCTTAATAATTTAGCCAAAATCATATTCAGACCTAGTGAGACTTTCAGAACACAGGAAAAAAAAGCCATTGGCATTTACTGCACACTTAATACATCCCAGGCGCTGTGCTGGGCACTTAACTGTGTATTCTCTCATTTCACGTCACAACATGGAAGGGATTATCTTTATCACCCATGCTTTATAGATGGGGAAAACAAAGTCTGGAAAAGTGAAGGTCACCGGCTCTTAGTCACAAAGCAAAGAAGCAGTGGAAGTTGGATTCGAACCCAGGCCCTCCGGTCGACACGCTTTACCACGGCACCACACCGACAGAGACACATTTGCAACACAACCTGTCGGGTTCCAAAACCTTGTTTGCACTGTGCACTCCCTCTGCCAGGCTCTGCGGAGAAATAGAGATGATCTGTTGCCTCCAACCAAACATGCCCACACCTGGGCTTCCAGCTCAGTACCTACGTCTAAGCCTTCAGTCAGCACTGCAACTGCTGTGGATGCCGGGTCCAGACGGCCCTGGGCAGATCCAGCCCTTGCAGTCGGGGAGCGGCCCCTTGCCCCACAGCCTGCTTCACTGGGAGCAGACTTCAGCTGGCAGCACGCCAGGAAGCCCTGCTATCCTGTTTAGTCTGTGGACGGTCCCTGCACTCTGGAGGGCCAGCAGGTGCAATCCACCTGTTCCCCTATCTCTTGGATCCGCAGGCCCTGAATCACCTGCCCAGCAGTTCCTCCTGCACACTGCAAGACCTCTGTGTCCTGCAGTGGACGCACACGGAAAAGGCAGGTAGCAGGAGCTGACGCATGGCTGGGACAGAGAGCTGGGACAATTCACTGTCACTCGGCACAGCAATAGGCCACAGTGGTGATACAGGCCTGGCTTTGAACCCAACTCCCTCACTAATTAAAAACATGACACCTCCGGCAAGTGACTGTAACTCAGTCTCCCCATCTGTAACCTGGGTGTTAACAGGGCCTACCTGCCAGAGTTGCGATAGGTACAAATGAGTGAATCCAAGGAAAAGCCAGGCACACACAGCCTGCCCTGGATTCACCGTGACCGCTGTTTGTACCTGTGTCTCTGGGCCTTCTCTGATGGCTGATTGTGAGGCTCCTACCTGCCGGTTGCCACTCTGGCTGGCATGCAGAGGCGCTGGGGATGTCCCGGTGGGGGGGTGCGCTGAAGAAGGAACAAAACCCCCAAGCCAGCATGCAGCTGTGCTGTGGTTGCCACACCCAATTCACCTTTTCCTCGTCCTTCTTTCTTGGTTCGAAGCACCCATCAAGTCAGCCAGAAACCTCTGCTCTCACCTAGAAAAATAAGGGAAAAGTTACACTGGGAAACAAGATAATGAAACTCATCTTCAAGTCTAAATGTCGCAGAAGTGGTCCCTCAATGCCCGATAGCACCTCCCACCCACATAGGAGTTTAATAGTTGTTTGTTCTTTGATACAGAAAACAACTACATTAATCAGAAAAAAGGAAGCAACCCATTTCCTATGTCGGTCGTGGACATGGCCAAATGAAGAATACTTTCAAAGAAATATGGTTTATTACAATCGCAGACATGATCTAGAATACCCTAAGAGAGAAATGGGTATTACCCTGGACAGTAATGTTTTTCAAGTTGTAACAAAACTCAAATTCACAAAGGACGTTTACTACAAAACGATCTAGTGCCGCAGGGCTGAAATGTTCTGTTTTTATTGGGTCTTTTACTCAAAGACTCCTGTGATTCTATTTCTGAATTTTTTATGCTCTGACCTTACTGTACGTCTGAATTCACGGAAGGGGACAATGCATGAGGAGTATCTAGCTCTACGCCGGGTCCCTCTCGAGCCCTCAACAAATACCAGCTACACTATTACCAATTATACGTTCCCTTTGTGGGTTTCTGTTTCATCCCATCCGTGTAGTTCCTGAACAGATGTGCACAGGTATCGGCATAGCTGCTGTTGTTATTGCTGCTAACATAGATGTTTGATCTTTAGATCCGACCTGTGTTCAATGGAATTCAGACACCAGGAAGAGTAGCATTTCAAAAGGTGTTTTAAAGATACTAGACCCATTCTAAACTTCCCCAACATTAGGCTCAAAGAAATCACTCTAGACCCATAGATTGGCGAGAAGAAAGAAAAAAAGGAAAAAAAAAATACCAGCAGGTTTGAAACAGAAAATCTGTAACCTTCACAAGAGAAGAGATTGTTTGGGTGGCGTTTTGTTCCTTCATGGGGCACACGTCACACATCATCACTCCAGTGGTCTCTGAGCTGCTGAGGACAGGGCTGGGCTGGGACTCTGCCGCCAGTCCCATCGACCAACGCCTGCCCCCAGATCAGACTGGGGGCCCCCTGGGCTCCAGCAGCCCTCCCCCAGTGCTGGTGGCACACATTCCCAGGGCCGGCCTCTCGCTACCACACCCAGGACCAAGCTCAAACGCACAGGCTGCTGACTACAGGGCCTAGGAACTTGACAACTTTAGCCCCGATAAACCGTATACAATACTGGGACCTAACTGGCTGGTGAGTAAAGGCTAGAACACTCATGAGAACAGAGAAAGCCAAACCACACAATACCCTCCCACCCCAACCCCGGCATGTGGAGTGGATTCCCCATTTCTATGTGATGTGACCCGTTTTCAGTTTATCATTAGGTGGAAATCATCCACGATAAACTCATTTGAGCTAAAGCCCCAGATAGGTGGACCTAGTTTCAGCGTTCCCCCAGGGGAGATGAGAATTGTAACGTGAGTAAATCTAACCCTTCACCCTGCACCCATGACATTTCAGTTCTGCTAATTTCGAGGCAGAGACTGGGAAGAAAGAAATGGGACCCTATGGAGGGGTGAGGGTCCGGTGGGGAGGAGAGGCCTCCAGCTGAGGTTCTCACACTTGGCTACTCATGGAATCACTGCCCCTCCCCTGGGCAGCTGGAAAATCGTACCCAAGCCTGGGTGCCACCCCCAGAGGTTCTGATTGGCACAAGGTGAGAGCTGGGCACTGGATCTTTTTTAAAATTTCCACAGAGAAGTCGAGGGTCATCTGCAGTGGGTCTGGGGTGGCAGCGTGAGGGTCTGCATTTGTAGCAGGCACCTGGGGTGCTTAGAACACACTATGAGTAGCAAGGGCTTCCAGGCAGCCTCCTTGTGCCCGCGAGGAACCTCAGGCAAACTCACTCCACCCTCTCTCCAGTCACGGCTTTCTCCTCCGGGGTGGAAACCACCACTTTTCCAGGAGGCCCCAGAGACATGCCCAGTCAACCTGGGCAGTGCCAACTGGGTAACAGACATTACTCATAACCCAAGAGACAGATCGATGCCCCTCCCCTCTTCCCTGTAATCCCGTCCTAGGCAATCTGACCTCTGGCCCGAAATGCACCTGGAAGGATGGCTCCATTGAACAGAATGGCTCATTTCTGCTCCGGTCCTTAAAAGGAGTAGGGGTCTCTTTCCCGTTGGCTTTTTGCACTGGCATGGCGACCAGGGCCACCACAATGCAGAGCCTCCCCGGGAGCCTGTTGGCCCACGGACCTTGACTCAGCGCACGGCACACTGGCCTCGGCATCTGTCCTGGGGAGCCCCGCCGTGGCTTCACACACACGCCTCTGCACCACATAAGCTGCCCTTGCTGTCCTTACAGCGGACAGCGGCGGGACGGAGTGGACGGCACTCCCTCGGAAGCAGGCCAACGGCAGCACACCACGCCCGACACCAAACCTTTGAGGGAGGCCACAGACTACAACTGGCTACCCACGGCCTGCCCCCAAAGGTCCTCCCTTCCTCCTGCACCCTGCTGGTGGCTTCCTGACATCCCGGGGATGCCCTGAGCCATACACCACCTAGCGGTTCCAGCCCAACGCTCGGCAGCAAAGACGCCTCCAAAGCCAGGATGGAAAGGCCTTCTTCTGCTGGAGGCCTCGGACTGAGGAACCGAGAGACAAAAGCCCCAGCAGGTGAGGCCACAAGAAGACGTTCTGCCAGAATGTGTCCAGTCCCACGAACCCACTGTCTTCTCCAAGGAGTGCAACAGGGAAGTGGCAAGCTGTTATGAGACAGAGGCCACATGCTACAGAACACCAGGGTGGGAGGGAAAAATACGTGGGATGGGGCTCGGGATTTCAATGCTTTATGAAGGTAAGGTCAGGATAAGGGTTGCAGTTTGGGGGAATCCTTGGACCTTCTAAACGGGTCCAAAATCAAAGGACTTGACTTCCATTAAACAAGCCAAGCAGCTGTCAGGAAGTCAAACCACAGGGTCCCATTTCTAGGAACCTACCCAAGGCTGTTGACGCATCCACAGGGCCCCGGATACTTTCAGGGGCCCATGAAAATGTTCTTCTTTCCTTTAAAGTCAGCACGAATAAAATGACTATACTATTAATGCCCAGAAAACAACGAATCTAGCCTGGATTCCATCCGTCCTTGTACCATTGTAGTCATAAAATATAATCTTTAATGTTTTATTATTTTGTCTACGAAGACAGAAGTGCCTAAGGTCACGAACTTCACAATTTGGCCCTGAATGTTCCAACTCCCTTCCAATTTCCAAACTCGCCAGCCTTTACCGAGACCCCTTGTCGAACACCCCCCGCCCCCCAGCTGCAGCTGCTGGAAGACCCTCAGACCCTCAGCCCCGGCGGTCTCCCACTGGTTCACCCTTTTTACTCCGGGTTCTGTCGAAAGCCTTCCAGCTCCACGCCAGCCAAGTTCATCTGAGGCCCCGGCACTCCGGGCCTGTCTCCGACCAGGCAGAAGCTCCAAAAGCTACACCTCCGCCCGCGTGTGAGAAGTGCAGCCTGGCAGGACAGAGCGGCCGCTCCGAAGTCCAGACACACACACTGAGCCCCCTGCAGCATAAACACTGAGCTGCCTCACACCCAGGCCTGTAAAAGGCAATTACACCATCTGATCTGGCAAATGAGTGCCACAGAACTGTCTGACTCTCACAGTGAATCCGAGGTTGGATCAACAGCAAAAATTAACCTGGATCTTTATTGGGATTTGCCCCCGGGTCAGGATTAGGGTTTATTTATCCTTTTTATTTTCCTGTTGAAGGAGGGTGGAAGGCCCTCTCTTCTGCTCACCCGCCCGCCCCCACCCCATCCAGGCTTGGCTCTCGGACGAGCAAGCTGCCCGGCGATCTTCCCCACAGCACGAACCAGCCCCAGCTCGGCTAAAGTCAGACCAAGCACCAGCTGGGAGATACACGTAATTTTCCGTAAGGAGGAACAGCTCGAGCATCCCAGATCAAGGGAGTCATTAGTTTACACGGACTCAACATCAGGCAAACAAAAGAATTAACATTCCCACATGGCAATGTACCTCCTCATTATTCGGGCCCAACTCTGAGTGTTGACTCGGAAAACATTCTCAAATACATGTTTCCCTACACGCTTTTTGCTTTCTCGAGCTCTTCCCTCCCACTCCGAGGGCTCTTCCTCCATCTCCGAGGAGATGATTATCGACAAGAGTTGGTGTTCATCTCCTTAGCTCGTTACACGGCTTGATAGCCTAAGAATCGTTACCAAGACCAGTGGACACCAAGCAACGATTGTTCTTCATCTAATGAAAACAAACACCATGGCAGGTCAGCAAGCCTTCTCTTTTCTTTTTTTGGCATCTTTCTGAGGGTTTCCCCTAGGAAAGATAATTCCCTACTCAGACTCCTAAGTCAGCCCTGCAGTGACCGCATGCCCAGGGTTTGAAAGACAAGGCTCCTGTCAATATAGAGGTGTTTAGCATTCATGCTGTATAAGGCTACGGAAAACGGAGTCCCGCAGAGAAATGAGGTCGTGATGCATGCAGAGGCTGAGGCCACGTGATCTACCCAGGAAATTATTTAGGTGTGCCTCTCTGTGAGACTGACCTGGCTCAAAGAAAAACCGTGTGTTTTTCTAGGGTTATGTGTGGAGCTACGGCATTTTGCTCTTTAATCAAGGTGGCGTGGGCACCGAACCACTCTACTTTGGGTTAGGATTATCATTTATCATTTGTCGGCAACAACACCTAGAAACCATCTGTATAGGTAAGCATGCATTTATGACGTATGTGTGCATGTGTGCATGTTTATATAAATTTTTTTCCAGGACACTGACTTTATAGGAAAACAAACCAGCTCTAATAAACTGTCTTTGACTGAAAGCAATGAAAATGTTGTTCTCTTGCACCTCATCCATAAAGATCCTAGGTGACCCAGTTAGAAGTGGTGGAAAAAGAGACTGGACCGTGCAAACTCACTGTTAGCCAGATTGCAATCTTTGCAGAGTTGGAGCCAAATCTCAGACTCCGATTCCAAAGCAGCGGAGACAAGTGTGCACTCTTTGGAGGGAGACGGACACTCATTTTGTGCAGACTATATTGAGGAGTCTCGGAAGGAGGAGGGAGGGAGCAAAGAAAAATATCACCTGGAGCGTAGGTGACGCTGAATATGGTGACATGAGTGTCATTCTGAGGCGCTGTCCACCCTAGGTGTGAACAGTGGGCACGGAAGATGAGTACGAGAATGCCGGGGAGCCAGTCAAAATGCTGGAGACAACAGCACAAAAATTCTCAGCATGTTGTTAAATGATCCAAATCACGTCACACACACGTGGGTTCCAGAGGGGGAGACTCTAAGGCTAAAACCATAACTTGACCACTGACTAGCTGTGTCACCTTGGACACCTTCTGGGGTATCCATTTTCTCCACTGAAAACTGGGGATGGCAGTAGTGGCTACTCCTTGGCCCCTCCACGATCACAGCTGTCATTTCTATTTGAGAACGTAAAATAGGACTATGCTTGTTTCTATATCGGTGCTAAATTAAACCATGCATTCAACTGCTTTGCATATTTTATGGACCACAGTACGTAATCAATAAACGTAAGAGCTATTGCTATTACCGTAAAGAAAAATTACAGAATTGCAAAGGTTATAAAAACAAACATGGAGGGAGAAAGCACAAGGTCAACATTAGTTATCTCTGGGTGGTAAGTTTAAGGGTGGTTTGTTCTCTTATTTTTGTACATTTAAAGTGAGCAGGCATGATTCTGTGAAGGAAAAAGTGCCATGGTATTTTAAAAAATAATAAAAATAAGATGGGCATTCATCGTTTCGAACTAGAAATAAAACCATACATGCACTTTTTAAAAAACAGTAAAAAATAAAAGTTGCAAACTTGCTTGCCAAATCAGAAACAGCTTGGAAATCAAGGATGCAGAGCTGCAAGCCAGACCTGAAGCTGGGGTTCGAGGCGAGACCCACAAGGGTACCCTTGGGACCACGAGCACGACCCAGAGTGAGACCAAGAGCCAGACGCACCCAGACGGCAAGTGTAGCTGTTGATTACACAGACAGGAGGGAGGTCTCTCCACTGAAGGACACAGTCCACACTGACTTGAACGATGAACTTGACCAAGAATCCCAACCCAGCTGACAGGTTGCAGGCCACAGGGTTGAACAAACCTGCTCCGTGGCATTTTCCAAATGCCTGTGCCATTATAGACAGACAGCTCTCGTGACACTGGCCTTTCAGTCCGGGACCTACAGCCACGCACCCTCCCCATGCTGTGTCACAACCGCGGGCCGGGAGCACAGGGCAAGCCCCACCGCCACAGCCTGCAGAGGCCACGCCAGAAACCAGGGGTCTGCGGCCTCACCTGGGTGTGGAAAAGAAAGAGTCCATTTGAGCCTGAGACCCAGGATCCTCAGAATCCTTCTGCCAGCCCTGCAGGCCTCCTGAGGTGGGTGGCGTGCAGGTGACAAGGTGCCCAGGCCTCAGTGGCTCCCCCTCCTCGCCTCTTGCTTGGCTCCCCGCTTCCTCCTGGGTCCGGCACAATGGGGGCCTAGGGCTCAGTCCTCAGCCCAGCCTTATTCCCATCCTTTCCCCTCTTCCTTGAAAATGCCCCGAACTTGTGCTCCTGACCTACTCCTAGGTCCCAGTTTTCTAGCTGCCCACAAAGCAAGCTGATCACAGATTCCCGCCAGAATCTCAAATTCACCGCATGCGAACAAAGCACCTCATGTCCCTCTCGACAGCGCTCCCGGCGGACCTCTGAATTTCCGTGAACTGGACTTCACTCTCTCGGTCATGCAGATGGGACCCTCTTCTACTGTAATATCTCACTGATCACCACATCCGGCCACTTCTCCTCTGTTGTTGCTCATGATCCATCTTCTCTTATATCCCTGTGCCCTTGATAGTAGCTCAGGCCCTCGCTAACCTCAGGTTCCGGATGGTCCCAAAATAAGAAGGATGTCACTGATTGTTTACTGTGTCTCATCTCTTTACAGGTGTGCCTTAAGTTCCTCGGCAATCCTCCCTCACCCTGTATCACTTCTCACCTTGTCCATTATCTTCCGCTCACCGGCTCTATCTCTGGGCTGGAAAGCTCCACGCTCTTTGGTGCCTCGGGGCCTTTGCACTGGCTATTCCCTCAGCCTGAAACACTCTGCTTAACTCTCAGTGTCTCCATTCAGACAGCACTCCCTTGGAGACACCTCCGTGATAACCCTATTCCGAGGGCCCCCCAACAGTACAACCCCTTGTTGTCCTTCACTGCACTGAACCTAATCCGAAATGATAACCTTTGTTTATTGCATTTTAGTCTGTGTCTCTGCCCGTGAGACTGTACGCTCCTTGAGTGCGGACAGCTTGACTGTTTTGTTCTCCACTGTAGGATCAACACCTGAAATGGGCCCTTTTAGGGTTGAGGGAATGAATGGATAGTAGTATCTCTATGTGAAAGATAAGCTCATCTAGGTACAGAAAAGTACAAGACTTGCTCAGAGTCACATGGCTAGCAAGCAGCTGAGTCAACCTTTGCACTAAGGTCCTCTGGCTCCAGAGCTAAAGCTGAGAGTGACCCTCCCCTGTTACTGCCCTCGCTTGGGCTACCTGACCGCAGACTTGCCTGCTGCAGTCGGTTCTATACAGTTCTCCCAGGTCACCATTCTAAAGCATCTGCTCAACTGTTGTCAACGGCTCCCTCCCGCCTTCCATGTACAGACCAAACCCAACTCTGACCCCTCCTCCTCTCTCTCCAGCCTTGTCTGTAGGACGTCTCTACAGGCATCTTATCTTGTAAGATATCAAGTCTGTTTCTTTTTAATTACTGGCTTAGACTTCTGCTTTGGTATGATAAGATTGCTTGCTAGTGCTAACCGCCCACTTGTGCTTCTGTGATAACGGCTTGCTTGCAGAAACCGCGGGGTATCATGGGATGAAATAAAATGCTGCAGAAAACTCCAGGAAAGAGACCTATTAGAACAAGCATGATCACATGTAGAATCAATCAGGGGCAAGGTAAAGTACAATGTAGTTGACCAATCAGTGTAGGCGAGGACAACTTGTTGCCAGGGAACAGCTCACATAAAAACCTCCCTCCCCCACGGTCGGGGGTCCCTGCCCAACAAAGAGCCCACTGCGTTGGTGCTCTGGGGCATGGACCCTAGCTCGAGCTAGTTAATAAACTCTTCTTGCTGATTGCAGCCTCAGAGTCTCCGGTGTCTCTGTTAGGTGGTACTGCGA
>CAUYRT010072985.1:0-21824 GCA_963574885.1 Lepilemur ruficaudatus
GAGTAGATTTTTGAATGTAACAAGATAAGTCAACTTGAGTGGTAATATATTTTGGGAAATCAGTTCACTACAAATTGTGACTGTAAACACTGTACTGTAAATGCTTTGTAGTTTTCCCCCAATAAAAAAAGAAAGAAAGAGAAAAAAAAATTACAAAAAAAAAAAAAAAGAAAATACTCTGCTGGAGAAAGAAACTGAATTTACAGCGGGGAAAGGCAGCTGAAAGTGAAGAATTACATAAAAACTATTTTAAAAGATTAGGCATAAGAACCCAAGAGGCAGATGATATACTATTCAAGTAGCCAATCATATACCTTCCTGGCTCCCCAAAGTGCTATTTTATTACAACACAGTACAGTTTAAACATTACTCAATTTCATAATACGTGGTGCTAAACAGATGTTTGGAATCCTGAATGATTTTCTCTTAGATTTAATGGTATAAATAATGGTCATGTTTTCAGATTAGCCCATAAGCCATAATACAACTGCACTTTTGAGTTGCACAAAACATAGTAGAACACAATTCCAGAGCCACTGTGTTCTTTTAGACATATGAAAGCCATACGGCAATGCTAATAAAATAGGCCCACAACTGACGAGGCTCCCTGAGCTGCTGCTTGGTCCAGAGCCCAGGCCCATAGCGTGGGGATTGAATCTCCCTTAGAACCAGGGCCTTTGCCTGGTTTCCTCTGCCGATGGTGGGAATCTGAGAAAAGGGAGAAGCAGGCTGGGGATGCTTTATGTGAAAGGACAGAGGGCTAGCACGGAAGCGATGTGATTTCCTGCTAGGACAGCATGAAGGGCTTTCTTGCTGATTTACAGCGTCTGTTCTTGACCGGACTGCTGAGGGCAAGGTCTGACTCTCTATATCCTCCACACCTACTGCCTGGGACATGGTGGACAATGCGTGGTTTCTGAGCAAACGAAACCATGAAGAGACATTGATGTCCTGTCCTGAAGAGAGGCAGCCACTGAGAGAGCCCCAGAGTGGAGGAAGAGTGTCCCAGGACTTCTGAGCTGTGGGGCTGCAGTCACAGGTCACAGAGCCGGCCATGAGACAGCAGCCACGAGCCACTGTGGGCCTCAGCACCCATCTGGGAAAGCTGATGAGCAAGAGGAATGAGAAGAGAGAAAAAAGGGAACTTACTCCCACAAGGAGAAGCACCCAGGCCACTTGGTGCTTGCTGGCGGTGGCAGGGTGGAGAGATCAACTGGCAGCCAGAGGTGAACACACTTAGGTTAGTGACAGGTTAAAATGAATGTTCCCACTGAAAAATACCTCAAGCCTTAAGGGAAAAAAGATTAAACTGTGTTTGGTACCCCTCTGAGAGACAGAAAAGTATTCTCAGCACTTTAGAAAGAACACCCAAAGGAGTTAAAATTTTAAAAGAATATAGTATTTGTCAAGGCAGGACTTTTCCTTTAATTAAAAAATGCACTGATATTCTAGATAAATGAGGCGTTATTATATCTTCTAGGCTGACAGTTGTTTTAACAGCCTATTGGAAAGAAAAAGGGAGAGACAGCATTAGGGTAAGTCCTTTCCTCTACAGCTAGTATCTGTCTGTGGAAGGTTTTTAAATGTCTGAATTTTCAGGTTCAGAAACAATGAAAAGGATCTTCAGCTACACCCACCACAGAAAAACAGCTGCAACATCCAAAAATGAAGGATGCTGTAATACACAGAACCAAAACTAATACAGCTGAAAGTAAATTGTGCTTCGCAGGTTTAGCTCATCACGGAGCAGCTGTTGGAAGGGTGAAATGGTGGGTTTCAAATGGCCCATGTAGTCATCCAAACAGATGGTGCTATTCTCAAGTCTTTGCTGGAATCTCACCTGAGGGTTGTCATTCCAGGAATTTTAGCCAGCATGGGGCACACTGGTTATTCCTCAACAGATCCAGATTCCAGAACACAGTAGAAAAACAACAGACTGAAAAAACAAAAGGTTAAAATCCTTAACCTAAAAGAGCTCCTAAAAGTCACTACAGAAAACAATAACAACTCAATTCAAAAAAGTAGAAGGCAAAGCATATGACCAGGCCATTCACAGAAGAATTACAAATGGCTAATAGCAATTTTAAAAGATTCACACCACCCCCCGAGGGGCAGGGTCATTGAACTCTGATAACAAGACACCATTTCTAGGGACCACATCATCAAAAGTTAAGAAGGCTGTAATACCCATGTTTGTGGAGAATGCAGGGTGTCGCTGCCAGGCACTGGGTGCCCTAGCACTTGCAGGCTTTACATAATAAGCTGGGGTGAAAGGGCACACATAAAATTTTGTTTGTCTTTGTGTGTATCTGACAGATACCAATTAAATCAAATCTAATTGTTTGTATTATTATTGTGCTTATTGAGCACCTGCTGTGTGCCGAGGCTTCACCCATGTTGTCTCTCATTCTCGCAGCAGCCTGCAGAATGCGTGCTACTGTCCCTCTGCTGCAGATGAGGAGGGTCGGCAGCCTTCCCAAGGCTCCCCAGCCCTCCCAACTGAGGCAGCAGGGCCCAGCTCTCTGGGCCCTCCCTAGTCTCACACCTACCTTTCCAAATAACAGGGTTCTCAACAAACAAACATGTAAAAAATAATAAAATTCAGCCAATGTACAAGTATATTTCAGTTGATTCACATTAATTAAACAAAGGATTATTGCCTATGTGTTCTGCACCAGAAATCATCTGTTTGTATACCGCTTAAATACATGAAGTAAATGGTGTCGATGTCCCCCAGCAGGGCCCAGGGGGTGCTCCTGGTGGTCTATGCGCAAGTTCTTCTGATTGGGCCACGATCATTCTGGTGCGGCGGTTTCCCTGCATTACCAGTTGTTAAGCAATTTGAATGTTAAGCACTCTGAGACACAGCCATCTCTTTTCTACTTCCCAGGATGCAGAGCCTCTCCCGACTCCTTCATCTCTACTCCCTCTAACATGCTAAGCTGGCTCTGGCCTTCCTAGCTTGGCTCCCGCTGCTCCTTCCGTCTACTTTAACCTCCTTCTCTACTCGCTTCACCTGCGTCACGGCCTCTGAAGCCCCGGGCTCCTCTGAGGCCCGTCCTCTGGACGCCTTCCCGCCCGCCTGCTCCGGCTCGCCTCTCGCCTCACTGCTCTGCGGCGCTCTGAGCCCTCTGAGGGCAGGCTCATATCTTTGTATTGTCTGCAGGTAGCACGATGCTGTCACCTACGAAGCACCTGATCCATGTTCCTTGACCCGGTTGAGGCTGTGGGGATACAGGGGACATTACCGGTGCCATCGGTTTGCCTGAGTGAGCGAAGGCAACCCTGCCCTCCTAGACGTGGGAGCGCGGGCCCTGCCTGCCTTCTCCCGCCGTGCAGGTGGAGCAGCGGCCCAGCTCCAGCTCCGGCTGTCACAGGCCCACCCCTCCCAGGCCTCGCCCTCCGCCAGGGCTGTGGCTTCACTGGCCACGTTCATGAGTCTGTCTCAGACAGACCCAGAGGACCCATCCACCGGGCCGCCCACCCGGTGCTTGGAATTCCCTTCCAGTTACTCCAGAAAAAGGGCGCTGCTTAACACTCAGCTACTCTTTCAAATCTGGAATCAGAAAACTAATTAATGTTGCCGTGATGAGGTAATTTTCCCCCACAAAACATCTCTGTGATCCACAAAAAGCCCATGAAAGAAAGGGCCTAGAGAAGCCAGAGCTGTGTCAGGCTGGCCCTCGCCATCCCAAGAAAACAGGCCCCTTCCTGTCGCCGCTTCCTCCCTGCAGCCTCGCCAGCCTCAGTCCTGGACACCTGGTTACCCTCAGGCATTTTCTGAATATTCTTCTAATACCCTTCCATTGCCTGCAGCTCAATGTGTTTAAAACCGGACTCCCTGTCTTCCCACTGAAATGTCCTCTGCTTCTCTGCTGGCCAGCCCTCCCAGCCTGCAGCCTCGCCTCACCGGCCAGGCTTCCTTCCCCTGGGGCGACTCTGCCTAAGTCATGCTAGTGTGGAGGGCTCACCACAGCGGCTCTCAGCCTCCACTCTCCCCTCTCCTTTCCTCAGCCACCAGCAACTCCAGGCCTCTCTTCATCTCACGGGGTCCTGACTGGCGAGATTGCCTGGCAAGACAGCACGCAGACAACATCTCCAGAAGATTTCCACAGTTCTGTGGTCCTCTGGAGCCACCTCTACTTCATTAAACACCAGAGTGACTCTTGGCTGCTCACCTGAGGGCTCCACCCGTCCTGTCAGCCTGAGTCCCTGGCAGGTCCTGGGCACACAGCACACGGCAGCTGCGCGATGACCGTTAGTGAACAGGATGTTTGCTTGTGGGAGGTGGGGGCAAGGACTAGATGGAAGGATGGGTGGAGGGACATCCTATTAGGGTACTACTGATGGCCCTGCCTCATGTCTGGACATCAGTAGAATCCAAGAGCACTCAACGTCTAGGGGTCTGATGTAAGCTATGGAATCCCTCCTCAGAAAAGTGAATAAACCCACAAAATGATGGCTCTAGTTTCAGGGTCCTAGGTCTCCTGCGGCCTGTCCATACTCTCCAGGTCAGAAAGCTCTGCTCCTTCCTTGCATCCAATTGGACATGTCACTGTCAAATTAATCTTGCTAAAATATGTCAAAAATTACATCAGAATGTGCTACAAGGTGAGTATTCCTTGTCCAAAATGCTTGGGACGAGAAGTGTTTCAGATTTTGAAATATTTGCATTATACTTACAGGTTCAGCATGCTTGATCTGAAAATCCAAAATCAAATCACAGAGAAAATCTGTGAGCAGATTTGAGCAGAGAAAATCCAAATTCTTTGGCTTGGCACTTGGGGCTATTTTTGTGCCCATCTAAACACAACTTCCACTATCCCCAAAATGTACCTAGGCCACTGATGCCCGCGAAGGGGGCCACCATCATAGCACCCTTCTCAGAAGAATGGCTTCCAGGGGTGCCCTGAGCATGTGGCCATGGGCCATGTGGCCACAGGTGCTTAGGTCAGACAGTGGTCTGGGGAGGCCTGTGGGGAGGCCACACAAGAGCACCTGTGCTGACCAACTTTCTTTTCTGTTCCAACTTGCATGCTTTTTCTTTTACTCAATGTGTGGTTCTCAGTGGGGGTGATTTTGCTTGCCAGGGGACATGTGCCAACCTCAGGATACATTTTTGGTTGTCACAACTGGGAAGGGGGGTGCTGTTGGCCTGCTGCTCAGCGTCCTACAGCCACAGGACAGCTCCTACAACAAAGAACCGTCCTGGTCTGCAGGGCCCTCTCCACCAACGGTCAGTGCCGAAGCCCTTCTGCAAGGCCCACCTCCTCACTGAGACCTTCCCAGGCTCCATCTGGCCTTCCAGGATCTTCCCTTTCCTTCAAACCTGACCTGCAAAAGTAGCATGTCTCCCCTGACAAACCGGCACCTGATGCTTGAATAGATGTCACCAAACCCCACCTCTGTGTTATCCCATGTCCTCAGTTAAGTTCTAAGTCATTGCAGACGGGAAGATTCATTTCTCTATGGGCCTGAACACCAGGGCAATGTGTGATAAATACTTGTTGACCCATGTCATTTCCTGAAGCACAGAATAAAAAATAAAGTTTCTTAAATTTACTGCCTCCTCACAAGGATACGAGGATATAGGAGAAGAAGAATCTTGTTTAAATGTAAAAGGGAAGTCCTAGAATTTCCACAGAATTTAAATTCTTCTCGTTGTAAGGAATAAACCTGGTAATGGAACTCAAGTATCAACTTGGGCCTCCCTCTTCTTCGAAATTTAAATAAAATTTGGTGCAACCTCCATCCTGCACACCACAGAAAATCAGCATACCCCCAGGGACTCTCTGGGAAGTTCTTTGTTCGGTTCCTGTGTCTACCTATGGGCACCTGCTCCTGAGTCCCCTCCCCTACCCCACTCCTCTACCTCTGTGTCCCTCTCCCCCACACCCGACTCCTGTCCATCCCACCTCTCCTTCCTGCCCTGGCAGCCCCGCCTGGCACTGGGATCCCCCTCCCGACTCCCTGGAATCCTCCTGCAGGGTGTGTATATGTTTAAGAGTCTTCACAGCAGGTTAGAAGTACAGGGGCTACAGAGGTGACAGTTAAGTATTAGACAGCCCTAATTTGGTTTTTTCGACAGCCTTATTTTTAAAAGTCCATCAGCAATCCCAGTCCAGGCCTTTCTCACTGGAACTCCAGCCTCCCGCTGTGTTACTTCGCACCTTATCTGCTTTCCTTCTCTTTCCCAAATCCTTCCTGGCCCCCGTCATCCAACTCTTCGCAACTTCTCTGTAGGGCAACCCACGACTCCTCAGGCTTTTGCCCCTTCCCCACCCCAAGCAAGCAGCATGGTCTATCTTCGACAAGGCAGTTCTTTTCCTAAAAGAGAGACTCTGGTTTCTTTTGTTCATGGAGCTGAGTTCTGGTGAGCAGAGAGTCAGCCATGAGTGGTGGTGCTATCACCCGAGGGAGACAGCAGAGATCAGTGGAAGAAGAGGACAGGGGCCACAGGACTTGGGGCCGGCACAGACACAGGCGCTGGCTCCCAAGAGGGAGGGAAGGTTGCTGTTATGGGTCTCTGTTTCCAAATGGCTCTCACTGCTTGCTGTGTGTCATCCAAGTGGTTTACTTTTTTACCAAACATTGGAGGGTTGGGGACACTGTAAAAGTTGCACGTGTGGGCAGGGCTGGCCATAGGGCTGATGGGAGCTGCCTCCGACAAGGGCCGCGGCTGGCGCACGAGTCCCAGGGATGCCTGTCAGCACCTCACTTTGGCGCTGAAGAAATGTACAGACATCAGAGCACTTTGCGCACTGCTTGCTCTTGCTGATGCATAAAGAGTGCTAGAAAGGTACTAGTTCTTGTTTTGTAAGTGATACACCCTCATTATTTAAAAATTAGGAAAATTTTTCTAAAAAGGGGATGAAACTTGTAATCTCACTATGAGGAACGATCACTGTGATCATTGTGCACTGTGTCAGTGCATTTCCTGCTCCTCTAAGAAGGCTCTTTAGGAAACAAGGGGTCTTTCATCTCTAGGGAGATGCTTGGGTCAGTGTCACCCCCGGACAAACCCTTCTTACCTTGCAGGGCCAGACCCTGAATGTCAGAAACTGTCTTCTCCTGCCCCGAGAAAGTGCCACATCCCATCCCATTCTTTGAGTTCTTGTGGACAACCCCCTAGGCCACTCAGAGCATGAGTCCTCTTGCTCCTTAAAATTAATTGAGTTACTTAATAAATATAAGGTGAGCATCCCTTAATCCAAAAATCCCAAATCCAAAATGCTCCAAAATCTGAAACCTTTTGAGCACCAATCTGATGCAGAAAGGAAATGCTCATTGGGGCATTTCAGCTTTTAGAACAGGAATGCCCAACCAGTTTGTATTCTGCAAATATTCCAAAACCATAAAACAATCTGAAATTGAAAACACTCTGGTCACAAACATTTTGGATAAGAAATACTCACCCTGCACTTCCCAAGTGCCAGCAATTGGCACTGGACACTGTCTGGGCACCAGGATGCATGGGGAACAAGACAGTCAATGGTGTCTGTGCTTCTCCCTTGTGGAGGACAGAGCAAGGAGGTGGGCGAGTCTCTCCACTTCTCTGGGCCTCAGTTTCCTTCCTAGCAAATAAACTGAGAATGCCAGATCCCACATTAAACATCTTCAGAACTTTGGGAAGTCATTTGAAACACCTGTCTCTCCTAAGTAGAAGCATGTCTTCAGGTTTCTTTTTTTTTTTTACATTCTACCTCTTGGTATGTCCAAGTGTTTTTGAAACAACTGATGCTCTGGGGAAATATCCCTTGATTATCTAGTGGCTACACATCTGCTTTGGAAAAGACACCCAGCTTGAGGCTGGAGAATCTCTTTTCCTGCTCTGATGGAACATGGAGATGACTGTGACACTTTCTTGGTAGGCAGCGTACACCAGGCAAGATATCCAGACACTGGTGCCTGCCATGGGTGGGAGAAACCACTGAGTGGGAGTCGATTTTCAGAAAAGGGAAGATAGAGACAAACTGCCCAGCCATGCCTCAGATGGGCCCTGCAGTCTGAGCGCCAGTCCTTGACAGGTGAAATTATTGAATGCCTGTTTGCAGCTCCCAAACTCTGCTCATGATCTGATGTGACCCTCTCAGACGCCCTGTGAGAGGGAGAGCTTGCTCCCTGGCTTACACACGTGAAAACAAAATCAAAGAGGGAAGGTAATTTGTTCAAGGTCACTGGACTAGGGGACTAAAATGAGGGGACTAAATTAGGTGTCCCCTAGTGCAGATTGGGCACTTCTTCCACTGTTCTACACTCCCTTTCTGGGACCTAAAATCCTCATAATTTCTTTAAAAGGATAGGCATGCTGGAAGAGTCACAAATGGCTCTGTGTTTTGTTTTTTACCAGGATATTAAGCCAGGTAGCTGAAGGAGACCAAAAAGCCATCTGAGAACCAACACATCCACTGACTGTATTTTTCTTTGGCTAGTTTCACTGCCACTAGATGGACAGCATGAGTCCGTCAATTGTTGCACAGGATTTGCTGAGCACCCCTTGGCGCCTTGCCCCACACTCACCTGCTGGCATGGGTGGTTAACTGGCTATCTTTAGTTTGATTCCCTTCTACTGCTGTGTCCCCGTTTGAAACCCGAGTCAACGGTTCTCAATTCAGGTTCGGGTGTGTTTGCTAGGAGAGGGCGGCAGGGGGTCAGAGCTTTGCTGTCTGGGGTGTCTGAGGGCAGGAGCATGGGGCGGGGTGAGCAAGACGCTGGGCTTCTGCGTGTCAGAGAAGCACTGGGACAGGAAGGAGAGGCTTCAGGAGCACAGGAAAGGGGGGCAGAGTGGGAGAATTTCTCTTTGGCCCACAAGGGAGCCTTTCTCTGTGGAAGGGGAAATCACAAAAATGACTGCTGTGTAAACAGCTACATCACATGCCAATTTTAAAATGGTGGTGAGATCAGTAAAAAGAGAAAGGGAAGAAGATCACATATATCAGGAAACCAAGCCATAAATAATGAAAGTACCAGTTACTCCTGAGGAGTATCTGTTTCTAACTGACTTTCTGTTGGGGGTGGGGAGAGACAGGTATAAGCAAAAACAGCAACACCCAAGCAGCAGTCACCCTGTGTGAGTAATACCAGAATATTGCAAGATATTTCTAAGCTAATGTACACGAAGGGCCCCAGCCGTAAGAGGTCAGGCCTTGAGATTTGTTTCCTGGCTCTGTGAGGAACAAATCCCTGGTCTGCAGTACAGAGGTGTCAGCACACCAAGAAAGAGGAAGGGACACAGATGGCCTCGCAACCAGGCAGAGACACGGGATAAGAACCACATTGGGACATGAGACAGCCCTGCTGAAGGCCTGGTGGGTAAGGTCTCAGGGTTGATTGGTTCATCCGTACAGCCCTAAAGTGTCCTGAAGTGTTCAGAAGGGAAGGAAAACCATCATCAAGAAGTCTAAGTCTTCACGTCATCCAACAAACACATACACCGGCAGTGGTGCGCCCTTGGGCAAATGACTCCACCAGGCCAAGTATCAGTTTCCTCACCTGGAAAATGGGAATGAAAATAGCACCCCTTCTTACATGGTGTGTGATGCGGTGAGGATTACATGAGATTATGTTCCAAATATCTTGGCACAGTGTTGACACATGGGAAGGTCTCATTAAATGAATGTCAGCTTCTACCAGGCTGCAGATGATGATCAAAACTCAAGGTACAGGCTGGGCAAGGAGATGAAGAACTCATATTAGTGAAAAAACTGAGGGGTCAGACTAGGGGACACACATCAGCCCAGGAAATTATTTGAATGACTGTAGATCAGAAAGAGTCCAGGCTGTCAGCTCGACTTTGCAGCTTTTCAGCCTGTGATGACAGGTTTGGCAAACCATGTGGTCTCTCCTGAGACCATCGTAGCTACAGCATCCCCTCTGCAAAGAGCAA
Organism: Lepilemur ruficaudatus; assembly: GCA_963574885.1. NCBI lineage: Eukaryota > Metazoa > Chordata > Mammalia > Primates > Lepilemuridae > Lepilemur > Lepilemur ruficaudatus. The sequence continues at coordinate 9,887 of CAUYRT010072985.1, forward strand.
CCTTGGCCAACTGTGAGAATAGGGAGTGATGAACGATGCCCAGTCCATTGGCCAGCTGCAGTGGAAGGAGAATTCTCCCAGCCATTATTGCAATTCCCCAAACTGGAAACTTGGCCAAGTGGCCAGTGGTTAGAAAGGTGCCTTTACTTGTCATCCTGAGGCAGCCTGCTTGGGTTTCAGGCGGGGTCTCACTCTGAGCTTCTGCCATGGCACAGGCAGACTTGCTGCTCCTGGACTGACTCAAGGAACCACTAATGACCTTCTGACTCACCAGCTCTTCCTGCAGCTTCTCTGTACAACGAGTACCTCTGCCCCAAGAGCTCACCAATGATAGAAATCACAACCAACAGTTATTAAACATGTCCTAGGTGTTAAGCACCTACTAGGTGCTGAGTGTTATTATATCATTACAACAACCCTGCGAAGAGCATACATGGGTTATCCTCTTGTTACAGAGGAGGAACCCCGGCGGCCACAGCTGGGTAAATGGCTCGAGATCACATTTTGTAGGTAGCAAGCAGGTAAAGTGCAAACCCACACTCCCTGGATCCCAAGTCCATGTTCTTACTATTGGACAACTGAGACTGAACAGCTCTCAGCCCACTTAATTTAGGGCTAGGATCAATATTGTAGGTACTTCATTGAATGAAGTAACATTTGCCCATATGGTATATGATTTGAAAGTTAGCAAATGGCTGTTTATTTCAAGCAAACAAGCAACAATAACTAAAATATAGTCCCTATTTCCTGAAATTCCTATATTGCTCATTTCTTTAGATCAACACCTTAAGACTCTATGAAGATGTTATCCACTAGGGAAGGGAACTGCACCTATTAAATGTGTACTTCATGTCGGGGAAGTTCGCTAGGGCTTCCCTCAAGTCCAGAACCACCGCCCAGGGGACATTTCCATCCTTGTTTCAACCATCACCCTTGTAGATGCCCCCAAAACTCTCTGGTCTCTTTCTTGACCTATACTTTAAAAAATACTTTTATATATTTTATATACACTTAAGTGCATATTGTATATAGATATATAGTAAATATAACATTTATATATATTTTTATACTTCTTGTTTTCTGAGATAGACTCACTATCCATGCAGTTTGACAATATCTTCACCCAGCTGTCTCTCTGGCTCTCGTCAACCTCAAAACAAAACCTGTTTTCTTTTATCCTGACCAAGCCCTCTTCTGACTTCTCTATTTTAGTCAGTGCCTGCACCATTTTCTCCATCGCCTGGGCTGGGAAACTCAATCATTCAGGATTTTCCCTTCAGTTCTCTCTCTCCACATCCAACTGACATTTAAGTCCTACAGACTCTACCTTCAGAGTGCTCCTTGGGGCAGTGTTCCTACGCTTTCCACCTACACTTTCCTACGCTTTTCCACCGGGGTTTCATCCTTGTCCAAGTGCTCATTATCAACACCATGCTTCCCATCCCTCCAGCTAACAGCGTCCCGCCTGGGCACTCCCCGGCACACCACTGCGGCTCTGGTCACATTCTTCCCACGCACATGCTAGGCTTCCCACCCCTCTGCCTGGCCGGCAGCCCATCTGCAGAATGGCTCTACCCTACTTCTGTGCCATCTCCCACGCCTGTGGGCCAGGTGCCCTTTCCCAGACAAACCCCGAATCTCCCTGCCTCACTGCAGTCCACGCAGTTCTCTCCTCCTTTGGAATGTTCTCACCTTAATTTCCACTCTTCAGGACCTCTCAAAGGCTCACTTTCACCAAGGCCTTTGCTGGTTGCCCTTGAATAACTCTGCACCAGGCACAAAGAGCAGGCTTGGGGACAGGACATGAGTCTGAATCCAAACCTTTCACTTAGCAGCTGGGTCTTTATGGAGAAGTCAGCTCTAAAATGTGTTTAAAATGCACTGGGAGGCAACGATCTGGAATGATGGAAATCAGACTGACTTACAAGCCAGAATGACATGTGTTTGGAGTTCAGCTCTGTCCCTTGTTAGCTACATGGTCAAATTCTCTGGGTTGTAATTTCATTTTCTTATGGGCAAAAGATGGGAACAATAATATCTCTTTTGGAGGAACATGTGAGGGTTAGAATTAGCCAATGTCAAGTGCTTAGTGCGTGCCCCTCAACAGTGGCACCTGTCATTGCATCTTTAGCAGTGCTTCCAGACTGCAGACTGCCATACACATTTGCTTTGATTGTCTCCCACTGCCCTTTGCTCCCCCACGAAGTGTTTAAAGAAACTTGTCATGTTTGCTACGTGTTTTAAGATAGTCTTCTCCTGAGACCAAACTGTGAACCCCTGACCCAGGGACTATTTCTAACTTCACTGAGCCTAGCATCACATCTGGCACATAGAAATAGCTCAGGAAATGTTGTATTTAGTAAAATTAAGGAGCAAAGAGGCACACAGTCAAGTGTGGAGTACAGAGGGGTGCCCGTGGAGTCCCTGCAGGGGAGCCCCGGGACAGTGAAGGAGCAGCCTAAGAACAGGGAGGCCCCAGGGACATGGAGCATAGATGGTGACACAGCTGCTGACCAAGGTTTTCAGGTTTGCCAGCTTCTCGACTGGCCTGGCTGAGAAGGATGCTAAGAGGGTGTGTGCTACTGTGTGCTGGAGGGCCCCAGTGGAGCAGAGCCTGCAGCCACCTAGCTGGAGTTCAAGTTCAGGTTCTGTCCCTCACTGGCTTCCTGAGCCTCCGTTTACTCATCCATGAGACCAAATAGGAATGGCATTACCACACCAACTCCACAGGGTTTTGAGACGAGCACCTCTATGTGAAGAGCTTGATGCCAAGTTTTCATCTTTAAGTCTGATGACTGAGAGGTCTGAGGGGAAGGGCCGACAGGCAGGATCAGCCTAATCTCTAATCCCATAGAAACCTCACTGTATCACATCACCTCTTTGGTTATAGGAAACCCCCTCACAGTCCCTGTCCTCCTGTGGGCTAATACCAGAAGTGATGCTCTAAATCCTGTGTCATGACCACCTGCATTAGGGGTCCTGTGGGCTGGAGGGGCTGTGCCGGTGCTGCCTACAGCCCAGCGCAAACCAAGAAACCCCACAGCAGCCAAGCTGTTGCCCAAGTTAACACGTGAAGAAAGCCAACAACTCAGGGTGGTCTGACTCCAAAACCCATTCTCTCTCCCTGAGGCCATGTGGACTCAAGATGATGGCAATGTAGCCCCAGTTCTTAGGAAACTTGCAGACTAATCCCAGCTTTCAAGAAAGAGATGAACTGATGGAGTGATGTGGTCAGATGGAAGAGTCATCACATGCCCTTAATGACCAAAAGTTAACACCTAAAAAGCCCCACATTCTTCACTGATAGACTACTGCCTCCTACCCACTCCTGTTAGCTGAGGGAACACCCCTCCCCACCCTCTTCTGAAAAGAGGAGCAGAGCAGTAATCTGGCAAAACTCTCTCCCTATGTCTGATCCCTGGTGTCTGTCCTTTGGAGAAGGAGGAGAAATGGGTTTTCCAGAATCCTACTCTCCAACTGAGGCTTGAATTTATGTTACAGAAAGCAAAACCACGTGACAAAGGAGATTTCTAAGTCCCCGCCTGCACAGGAGGTGTGTGACGCTTCACAGCATGGGAAACTGTCCTGTCACAGAGATGAGGGGCATCCCTTTTAGCACCAGCATGTGTGCTGGAGGGAGAGAGCAGCATCCCAGGGCCCGAAGGGCTGCAAAAGTGCCAGGGGAGAGGGCACGGCTCCCCTCAGCGGGGTGGGCTCATAACTTGGTATTGGTCTGTTGACTTCAGAGAGTTATCGTGTGACACTGATTTTCAGTATTTCAGGAACTTAAGATCCTCACAGCAGTACCCGGTTACATTCTGATGGGTTTAATCTGAATGAAAGGACCAGCTGGAAGAAACAGGGGCCTCTGCTGCTTACCAAACAAGGCGGTGCATCATAGAATACAAGTGCTGGGAGCAACTTTGAAGATTTACTCAGTCCAACCCCCTTCATTTTGCAGGTAGAGAGACTGAGGCCCAGAGATATGAAGGGACATGCCTAGGGTCACACAGCCAGCTCATGGCACAATAGGGCCAAATTCTCTTGGCAGCACCTCAGCAGTCTGTCCGCTCTGACTCACTGGAGAACAGTTCAGCACAGTGCCAGGGGAAAGTGAGGAAGCTCCTGCATGGATCCCAAAGCCACCACACAGACATGGCCTGTCTAAAGCCACAGCCCTCCCAATCCTCCTCCCCAACTTGAGTCCATCCTTTCCTGGCCTTGGGTAGCGAGAGTGACAAATCAGCATCCATAAGAAGAGCCACATGCTGTTCTTTTTCTATGCTGTCTCCTCTCACTTCCCACTTCTCTCCTGCCCAGCACTTAGCTCCATGCCTCAAACAGGATGGGGCGCAGTGCTAGGGGAGCAGTGCTGGGCACGTGGCCACCATGTGGGCCTGGTGTGATGAGTCAGTGTTAATGGAGCAAGTGGAGGGGAGAAGAATGAATGAATAAAGAGTGTGTATTTTCATTTTTACAGTTTAATATTCTAAATTTATAAAAATGGGTGAGATCATTTAAATATAAGCACTAGAAAAAATTATTTCACATTTGTTCATATATAATTTTTAAGTGTTCAGAATGCATTTTATATCTTTAAATATTATTTTATACATTTATTCATATAGGTCCTGTGTTTTCTGCTAGTTATTCCTAAATATTTTTCCCAATTTTTAAAAAATTGCAAACCTACAGAAAAGATAAAAGAATGGTACAAGGAACATCTGCTTACCCTTCTGCCTAGATTGATCAGTTATTAACATTGGCCACACTTGCACACACTCTCTCTCTCTCTCTGTCTTTCTCTATGTCTCGCTCTCTCTCTGTCTTGCAAACTATTTGAAAGTAAGTTGCACAGGTCATATCACATGCCCCTAAAAACTTCTGGAAGTACTTCTTAACAACAAAGACATTCTCCTGCATAACCACAACACTATGATCACACCCAAGAAGTTTAATGTAATTTAGTTCAGAGCACAATGTGTAGGGAAAAAACTGAATGTTTATAGCCTATTTCCAGTTACTGGGGAAATTCAGCCTTCACTTCGGCCTGTCAACTTGAATCGGCGGTCTTGGTTTCGCGTTATTACAAGTCCGAGGCTCTGCAATCTCCCCATCACCTCACTTCAACACTCTGCAGGCTCTGAACTCTTCATGCCTAGGGGACACAGACCCTGAAGAAACAAGCTCAAGTCTGGCCGTGTGCCTTTCCGCATCTGAGGCTAGCCTCTGGCCTCCTCGGGCAATGTCATGAAATGTCAGTATTAGAGTAGCTCTGGAGAAGTCCGGGAACCAGAGGGAAGCAAAACAATTCTTGTTGATAGAAAAAAAATACGCAGTGTATTTATATTTTGTGGCAGCCTCTCAAACACAGAGTGGAGCAGATGTATTTTTCACATGAATGCTGTGCATGTGTTTGCTCTGCTTTCCAATATGCCATTTCTAGCTTCAAGGGTATGTGTCATGCTCCTACTTTCCTGTAAATGCCCCCACGAGCTCCACTTAGCTCATTGTGGGAAACTACAGCTGAGCAGTAAGCAGAGGCAGAGTGATGCCAGAAGAAACAGTATGCCCAAGTGGCCACTAACATGAAACCAGGGTCATTCACTGAGAAAAAGAGACTAACAAATTTTTAAAAATTTTACTAAGTTATCAAAGACATGAAGAAGTAATTTGTCACCACCTCTAGCGAGGGTCCCTAGAACACTCTTATCTTTGAAATTCCTTAAAGAAATAACCATGGTGAATTTGGAACAAATAATACTGGGAAGCTCTGTTGGGATCAAGGAGCATTAGAGAATGGGGTCCTCAGTCAATAGGCAACTTTGGTGACTGCTGCATCGAAGTGTTCAAGTTCAGTTATTTAGATGTAAAGGGTGGCATCTGGGGACAGAATACACCTTCTAAAAAGAAAAGAAACCTGTTTGTTTTCTGAAACTGGTAAAATTGTAAAGCATTTGTAATTCCCAGAGCTGAAAGAGCTCTATCTACTACCAAAGGAAGTGAAGAATCTGTGGTTGTGTATTTGCAAGATGACTAACAAGAAAAAATGAATGAACTGCACATGCACATTAACAAATGGGAAACTTCCACTTTGGCTTCTTAATAATTGTTTTTATTTGTCTCAATATTTTCCTCAAAAGAAAAAAATGCAAATGAGCTGTGAAGATAGATAGTTGACATCTGTTCAAGATACAAACTACTGTAAGAAGTATTTTATAATGGCCAGAAAGAAAACAGTTTTTAAGTAGGTAAGCGAAGTTTGAAGATCTTCTAAACCCGAATGGATCTGTTGAGAGTGGATAGTTGTATCTGTATCTGTATCTAGTTGTATCTAGATAGTTGTATCTGTCACAATTCTCAGATGGACATTGGCCACAGTGTATGTTTATGAGATTCTCTTTGTGTGTGTGAACAGTCAATGTTCTTTTCCTTTTCCTGACAATGGAAAATGTCATAATGACACATCCAACTATAAAATTTCCTACCTCTTATTCCTTAATGTATTTGCCTGAAATCACATATTTGACTTTCCCTGTCTCCATGAGGCCCAGGGAGTAGAATTCTGGGAAGGCTTTACTCAGGTGTCCCCTTCCCTCCCAAGGCCCCCACACAAAGGCAGAGCAGTCATATATCAGTAGCCTGACAACCCCAGCTCTAAAAACAAGACAATTTTTTATCTTGTGCATTTTCTTATAAATTCTGGGGTATAGTTTATTTCCGGTGAAAGACTTCACAAAAGTAGTCTAGTAAAAAACACATTAGAATTAAAACTGCTTAGCTATTCACACTTGTAGCTTATCTCCTAATTTATTGTTGTCATGATTGAGGCAACAATGACATCGATAACAAGAGCCTCCCCTCTCGATTTCCAACGATTTCTGGGAAGAGGGCTTGGGCCCGAGTTGCTCTGACCTCCTCTAGTCTCCCCACAGCAGTACAAGGCACCCCTTTCCAAGAACACTTATTTGCGCCTTCAAATATAGACCCTCTTTGATATGTTCACTTTGACAGGTGACAGTTCTCCTGGAAGTAGTTTTGAAGGAAGTCTGAACCCGTGTGGCTGGTGTCAGGCTTACATGGTATTTAACCTGTGTTCAACTCTCGTATTACTTTGTCGTCATGTCCTATAAGTCTTCCTGGGGACCAGAGCTCCCACAGTACCCTGTATGGCCACCTGTGTGCAGTGGGTACAGATTCCATGTAACCCTGATTTTGATGTTAATTACAACCACTCTCCACTACTGTTCCCCATGATATTTCCAGGAATATTTAGGTGTGCGAGGTGGGGAGTCATGAATTGGAGAGAAAAGCTCTTAGTGGCTTTGACACTCCTCCTGCCTCTTTTAAAATTTCCTATGTCAGTGGAAAATGAGCACCTATTTCTAAGAAGCACAAGCTATTCTTTACCGTCTTGACAAACACTGGTCCTGTGTCACTTAACGACAGAGATACATTCTGAGACAAGTGTCGTTAGGAGATTTCGTTGTGCGAGTATCACAGAGTGGACTTGGTAGGACAGCCTACTGTCACCCAGGCTGTGCCCTGTGGCCCACTGCTCCCGGGCTACACACCCACACAGCATGTGACTGTACTGAACACTGCAGGCAGTCATAACACGATGGCAAGTGTTGGTGTATCTAAACATAACTAAACATGGGAAAGTACAGCAAAAATATGGCATAAAAGTTTTAAAAAATGGTTCCCTGGTAGAGGGCACTTACTGTGACAGGAGCTTGCAGGACTGGGAGTCGCTCTGGGTGTATCGGTGAGTGGGAGGTGAGTGAACGTGAAGGCCGGGACATTACTGTGCACAACTGGAGAATTTATGATCATTCATACTTGTGCTGCCCTTAATTTATAAAAAATAAAGTAACTGCACTTTATGAGGATGGCTACAATGTCACTAGGAGATGGAAATTATCCAGCTCCGTTATAAGCTTACAGGACCACCGCTATAAATGCGGCTGAAATGTCAGTACACGGCGCATTACTGAGTGGGAAATAGAGAAGACCTTTCTGAGCTACATCTGAGTCAGCCACGACCCTAGGGCCCCTGTGGCTGCTCTGACCCAACCTGGCATCCCTGACCCTGTCGACCAGTCCCTGACCCCACCCCCAATCCCACACCCAGCTTACCCGGGAGCCAGTGGGTGAGGGGACAGGGACATGGTGCCTAAGGCAGACGCCTCTCTCTTGTTGGCTTGGAGGTGCCCACACCTCATTCTGAGAATTGCCTGCAGGTGGCTTCGCTCTGGGTGTCTGCATGGGCATAGCAAAAAGGAAAGGTTCTTCTAGGAAGGAGTGAGAGGTGCAGGAGGCTGGCTGAGGAGTTGCTCGTGTCTTTGTCACAAAACCCACTCAGCTGCTCCAGGTTGTGGGCAAAGCTTCACCGTGGCACCGTAACTCAGCAAGTCGTCTTGTCTGATGAGGACATAACCACTTTCTTCCCCCAGTGCGTGTTTCCATTGCGGCAGTGCCTCACCAACATCTACTGCTGAATTCTTTCTGACCATTGAATGCACCTGTTATAAAGTCCTGATGCTCAGGTTCTACAGCAGAGCAATGGAACATGAGTGTCTGGAGATGGACCCTGGGCCTCCCTCTTTGTTAGAAGGTCGGTATGTGATTCTAACACACAGCCTGAGTTAAGGACCGCTGGGCTAAACCCATCGCGGTTATCCCAACTCTCTTGCTGGTAACTGGTTTTGGAACATTTGCACGACTCTGTCCTAGCCACTGAGGCATGAGGAGAAGTCTGCAGGAAGCTTCCAGAAAACAGCCTGTAACTCCTAAGAAGGAGACAGTATCTCCTCTGTCTTGTCAGGACATGACACTTGGCAGAGCTGCTACTTAGAAAAGCTTCAAGAGTGAAGCATGTGGGAACACAGCCTGGGGTACGGTGTCTGGAGTTTGCCCTAACTCTGGGCTTATTATACTTCAGCTTCCTTGAGGCTTGGTTGTGAGTTATTTGTATATTATGCTTGATAAAGACCTTAGTGCATTTCCTGTGTCCCTGCACCAGGTTCTAGAAGGTTTGTGAAGCCTTCCTGATGCCAAGTCTGGATGTGGGGGAGGGTGAGTTGCTGGAAGTCAGACTCGATTGTTACACCTCTTCTGGAAAACGAGGTGCTTTCCTCCACATACAGCCAGTCAGTTGATCGCCAGGCCCTGAATTAGACATTGTGGATCCATGTGCTCATGATGTCCTGACACCAACCCTGTGGATGAGATCATTGTCCCATTTTCAGAAGAGGAAGGTGAGGCCCAGAGAGGGCGCACAGCGGTGAAGCTGGGGTTGGGACACTCTCTTCAGTAGAGCACAGCAGCTGGGTGTCTGCCAGGTGCCCAACAGGTATGGTCACTGGGGAGGTGCCGGTGAAGCCGTGCGGTGCACAGGGTGGAAAGACACTGCCTGCCTTTGATGTCAGACACACAGGAGCTCATCTCTGCTGTGAGTGTCTGTCGGAGTGACCTCAGCAAAGTAGCCTACCCTTTGAGCTCAGCTTTCTCAATGTAACATGGGGGTTAGAACATCCTCCCCATATTTATTACACTGCAAAGGCAGCTGGTGGGGACCTGCGTCTGCCGGGCTCAGCAAATGCCAGCTGTGTCCTGCTCATCCTTCCGCAGCTCCACTCTGAACGCCCACCTGCTTACCCACAACCTGCAAGGGCAGTCGCAGAGAGTCACTGAAAACATGAGCGTGTGTCCACGTAGCAAGCACAGGAAGGCAGAGGGAGGTGGACCCCACAATGCAAGTGGTACAGAGGCTGGACAGAGCCAACGGGGGAAATTGCGCTGGAACAGACCAACGTGGAATCCGAGTGGAGAAAGCCTTTGGGGACCCTTGCCGGGTAGCTCCAGGGGACCAAGCCCCTCCGTGGCGGAGAAAGCCTTCGGGGAACTTTCGCCTGGCAGCTGGAGGGGACCAAGCCCCTCTGTGGTGGAGAAAGCCTTTGGGGACCCTCGCCGGGCACTTCCAGGGGACCAAGTTCCTGCGTGGTGCAGGGCTGGTTGAGTGCACTCTGCCCTGGTCAGTAGGGCCTGACACAGGGAAGCCTGATTGGCTGATGGCTTTAGCATCTATGATTCAGGCTTCTCTAAAATTGCTGGTCTTTGGAGGGAATAGTGCAAAATAGAGCTGTTTCCAAAAATCAGTCATGCCCTGTGCCTTTGTGCTGCATCTGAACATCTTGACAGGAAAAACCTGCCCACTTCATCTGTGGCCTCTCACCCCCATGGGCTGCATGGCTGCTCCAGTTTTCTCACTCGACAAAATATCTGACCCCCAGTCCCAGCTTTGCATCCCCCCTCAAATATCTGCGCCTCACCCTCCTCCCCCGCCAAGGCCTGGTCCTGTCTTCTCTGCCAGAGTGGTAGTACCCTGGTCAGGTGCCGGACCGCACTCTGTGCCCGCACCAAAGGACCCTCCTGCCCGTGTTGCACCCACCTGCCTCTGCCCAGCCAGTGCAACCTCGCAGGGGGTGCCTGGGGGAGCGTGAGAGGGTGGGGCTGGCACTAGGCCACCCCCAATCCTATGCCCCCCCCTTGCAAAGCCCCAGAAACCTCCCCACCCCAACCCACCCAGCGTCTCATGGACTTCAGGTGCGTTGCTGGGAGCGCCGGCTCTCACGACACTCAGAGCTGATTCACGGTGCAACACTGCGTGTGCTGGACCCAGGCCCTTCACCAGACCGCCCAGCACTCGTCAGAGGGGAATGATGTCTCCCAGCAGGGCTGTTATGAAAATCATATTTTTAACAAAACTTATTTGACATCTTTCCCATTATTGTTCCAACAATGGTAGTTACTGTTATTTGCCTTCAGTCACAAAGGCTCCCTGTGACCAAAGGTAAGCATTTCTTTCACCCAGAGCAGCCATTCTGTGGACTTCTGAGAAGAGAAGCCCTCCCCATTCCCTTTGGCCTGGGGGTTAAACTGTCTACAGTCCCTGTCCCTCCTGGAGGTCAGGCTCAAAGCCCTGACCCTCCAATGACATTGTTGGTCCTTCCAGCATGGCCATTGCCCATCCTGAAGCCATCCAGAGCCCCCACCATGAGTCACCTCATTAGCACAAACTACCAGGCACCCTATGAATTACAGACACTCCTACCCTCAGGAAATTCTAAGGATTTCGAGGCTGTCTCCCAGGAGCTGAGGACACAGGTCAGTGAGATTCTTTACTACACAGGAGCAGTGTGGATGTCGTGTGAGCATTTGTGCACACCTGTGCACGGTCCCCAGTTCTCTGGAGGGTAAATCTACAGCTCCTTAGCATCTCACGCAAAGTGTGTCGTCATCCCTCATCCCTCCAGGGCCGCTGCTCTTGGCCTCCTCGGGAAAGCTCTTTCCAGCTCCTTGGAGCAGGACTGGTTGTTCAGCCTTTGGGAAACCCAACCTGTGACATGTTTCTACGACTTACTGTAACTTTTCTATTTGATACAATGGTTTTCCTCACTCGATTAAAATGATTTTTTGGCTACAAGCAACATGAAAAAACTGGCTTAAAGCATAGGACATTCCTAGTTTACTTCAGAAGTTCAGAGGTAGCTGGGCCCGGGGTGTTTCAGCCACTCAGCGATGCCACTGAGAACCAAGTTCTCTGTCTTACTCTGTCAGCACTAGAGAGTTGGATGGTCTACCAAGCGGTCATCGTTTAATGGGGAAGGTGGCCGCTGCAGAGTATTGCTGGCCATCGTGTGCTTCCACAGCAGGGTCCTTGGCAGGAAGGGAGGGCGGAGCAAAAGGACGCTCTCCTCGTGCGCCTCTCTCCCTCGTCAGGGAGGATCAGTTTCGAGCAGCCTCCAGCAGGCTTCCTTGGCATCCCACTGGCCAACACAGGATCACCAGTTCCCTCCTGGACCAACTCCTGGCTGAGGGAATGAGCTGCTGCCTCTGTTTGAGCCGATCAGGAGCCATTCCTTCGAGCTGCACG
>CAUYRT010072987.1:0-28249 GCA_963574885.1 Lepilemur ruficaudatus
CAGCTGTGGCATGATCATAGTTCACTGCAACCTCCAACTCCTGAGCTCAAGTGATCCTCTTGTCTCAGCCTCAAAAAATGTCTATCTCAAAAAATAAATGAATAAATAAATAAAGGAGTTTCATAGGGTCAAATTGTGCCCATGCAAAGCCAGTGCACCCCTTGCCATTCTTTAGAACATATTCTGAGTACCTGAAACCCCCAAGTTCCTACCCATTTGGCCCCAAGCCCATTTCCAGGGCCCATTGAAATCTGTCCCTCAGATTTGTCTTCCTGAGAGAAGACCTCTTTGCCTAGTGTATGAACATGCAGGCATGAAAGAATCCAAGGAGTGAACATGAGACTTGGCAGTGTGGGTCGGGTGTCCATCTTCTCAAAGGTAGAACACACCACAGGTGTGCACACCTCAGACCTAAAGGATTCCAAGACATGGTTCTGTGCAGGGAGCTTGGTGGTATGGGATGGATGTTCACACAAGTGTTAGCATGGCCCCTTGCAGTACTTACTAGACAAAGCTGGGAGAGACTCTACGTCTTCCCATACTATCCTAGTCTAGCACAGAACTTGGAGGAAATCTAAATTATGTAAGACTGTTCACCTAATTGGAAATATACCAATTAAAAAGTAATAAATACCAAACTAATATAAATAGAAAGGTCTATTTGTCATGATACAAGAATAGAACTTATTTTATTTAACAGTTTGTTCAGCTGGTTTATAACCCTAAATATTTAGACTTATGGTACAGGGGCTTCCATTTACATTACTATCCCAGGCTCAGCAAATGTTAGGACTTGGTCTGTACAGTGGTTCTAAATTCTATTCTCTAAAAGCAGTATTCATTTTTTGTTTTGTTTTGTTTTTGACACAGAGTTTTGCTCTCTTGCCTGGGCTAAAGTGCAGTGGCATCATCATAGCTCACTAAAGCTTTAAACTCCTAGGCTCAAGTGATCCTCCTGACTCAGCCTCCTAAGTAGCTGGGACTATAGGTGTGTGCTACCAGCTCAGGCTGGTTTTGAGATCCTGGCTTAAAGTGATCCTCCCATTTCAGACTCCCAAAGTGCTGGAATTACAGGTGTGAGCCACTGTGCCCAGCCTGTGTTCACTTTTTATTAGAGAATTGATCTCTTTTTATTGAATTATAGATTCTAAAGAGAACTTTGAGTTCCTTGGGTCTACTTGCCCACCAAAAATGGAAAATTGCTTTCTAGAATCCATAATACATGCTTATTCTGCCTTAGTTTTAATAGTTCTAGACACAATCACATCAACAACATACAAAGCAGTGCTTCCAATTGTTTCATTAATTTATAATTAAAAGTTATTTATAATGTTTAGTCCTGTTCTTTTTTTCTCTATTTTTTCCATAAAATATGGGTCAGTGTCCTCTCTGTCCAGCCTAAGCCAAAAATGAGTTTCAGGCTATCTTTCCACATTGACACCGTCCTTTGGGGATGAGAATTCACTGATTTTTCTTGGTTAGACTATGCACATTTTATGTATTTTTATACATACCATTCATTTACATTTATTCACTGAAGATTTATTGAGTGCCCAATGTCTAAAAGCTTTTTATTCATTCCTTACCTAAGAAAAGATTTTCAGAGTGCTGTCAGTATTTCACAGTATTAATTTCAATTTTACTAGAATAAAAAATACTAAGCCATGCTTTATAACAAATATGTATATATTTCTAAGGGAGAAATTTTATTTGATGACAAAGAAATTTCTCATTCAGGCATTGCTTCCTCCTTGAATTTATTAAAATGTTTGCTGATTTGGAAGAATAACATACTTATTCTTTCTCTTCCAAAAATATTTGTGGTGGGAAATAAGGAAGATAGATTGTTAAGAAAATATAAATGTCAATATGTAATTGATATAGAAAATCCTGAAGAGTCTACACAAAAATATTAGAACTATTAAATAAGTACAGCAAGGTTGTAGAATATAAGATCATGCAAAAATCGATTATATTTGTATATATATGCAGCAAAGTATTTGAAAATGAAATTAAGAAAACAATTCCATTTACAATAGCATTGAAAAGAAGAAAATACTTATGAATGAATTTAACAAAACAAATACATGGTTTGTATGGTGAAAACTATAAAACTTTGTTGAAAAACATTAAAGAGGACTTAAATGTAAATTCATGCCATGTTCATGGTTTGAAAGACCAATTCCTGTCAAAATTCCAACTACTTTCATATATAAACTGACAAACTAATCTGAAAATTCATATGAAAATGTAAGGTACCTAAAAATACCTAAAACAATTGTGAAAAAGATGAACAAATTTAGAGGACTTATGCTTCCTGATTCAAAATTTACTACAAAGCTATAGTAATCAAGACAGTGTGGTCCTAATATAAAGATAGAAGTATAGATCAATGGAATGGATTTGAAAATCCAGAAATAGATCTTCATGTTTATCATCAATTGATTTTTTTTTACAAGGGTTCCAAGAGCATTCAATGTAGAAAAAATACTCATTCCAGCAAATGGTAGGACAGCTCAATATCCATGTGGAAAAGAATGAAGTTGGACTGCTATCTCACACTATAAACAAAAAGTTAACGTGTGTCAAGGACCTAAATGTAACAGCTGAAATTGTGAAACTTTTGGAGAAAAATACAGAACTAAATCTTTGTGACCATAAGTTAGGCAGTAGTTTCTTGGATATGACATGAAAGTTAAGCAACAAAAGAAAAAAAATGATAATTTGAACTCCATCAAAATTAAACCTTTTGTGGTGCAGATGATACCAAGGAAGTGAAAAGAGAACATGCAGAGTAGGAGAAAATATTTGAAAATTATTTATCTAATAAGGGACTTGTATCCAAGAGTGTAACGGACTTTCATGACTCAATAATAAAATGACAAATAATCCAATTACAAATGGACAAAAGACTTGAGTAAATATTTCTCTATTGGAGATATGCAAATTTCCAATAATCTCATTAATAGACACTCAACACCACTAGTTATTAAGGAAATGCAAATAATCAGGGGGAGGGAGCCAAGATGGCTGACTAGAAGCAGCCTGCACAGCTGTTCTCAAGGAGGGGATAGAAGATTGTGAGTAGATGTTCACCTAAGTATGGACCATCTTAGAGAGAGCATTGTGAATCATCAGAGAAGTGACTTGAGATACACAAAGTGAAAAAGAGAGAGGAGGGATGATCTGCTTGGCAAGATATGAAAGTACTTGGGGAAAGTGCCCACATGTGGGGAAGGGTCAGAAGAGAGAACCCTAGGGCTCCACAGTCCCCTGGTAGACACTACAACCAGAGCTATGAGGGAGCCCCACTCTCGCAGGCCTCTAAATTGATCAGGAAGCTGCTTGGAGACTGTAGCAGAAGTACACTAGAGAGCAGGCACAATGGGGATCCACTGGTCTCTGATCCCAGTTTGCCATAACTAATGACATTCTGAGCTCTCAGCCTCAGAGTGCCCAGTCTACATGTGGGTCATCTGTACTGCAGATGCCTCCCCATGTCCCCTGGCTGACCAGGGGAGTGATTGGGGAGGGTAGGTACTCTCATACATACTGTGACTGGGAGCCATATACACCCCCCACCAGGGGATCTGGCGCCCATGGCCCCCACTGTATGCCACCACCATCTGGATAGTGCCATCACTGCCACCTGAGTAGCACTGCAACAGCTGCTGCAGCCAGACTTGAGTGGAGAGAGCCCAAGCTGCCTAGACTCAGCAGCACACCATGTGCCTCTCCAGCTCTGCCAACCTCAAGCCGCCCAGCCACTACAGTCCAAAGAATTTTCTCAGCTCCTGCAGTCAAGCTGCCTTGGCCCACACCATGTGCCACACACCTTGACAACTTGCCTGCACTGCATACCACCTAGCTGCCACAGACTGTACCCTGCATAGCACCGTAGACCTGCTTGCCCAGCCACTACCTGCCACAGGCTACCACATGCCCAGACCTGGGCAGAGAGAATGCCTACAATCCTGACACCCATGGCCACAGTCTAAATAGCCTCACCCAGCTGCTATTGCCACCAATGCAGGGAGATCTGGGAAGAACAAACTCCCATTCCAGCCACCTCCATGGAAGGGACTCACTCAGCCCCCCGCCCTATCTTCCAACAGTGTCTTGGGGACTGACCCACCACTCTGCACAAATATTCCAACAACCCTGGCTTGGAATGTAACAACTGCAGGGGAATAGGATGACGCAGTAGAATAACTGTGTTATAGGCTCGCATTGCAGCTGCCCCTCTCCTCCTGGGTCAGTCCTCTGGAGTAGGACACGAGGGCAACATCCAGGGACCTCTCCTCCCTTTCACTAAGTAGGAAAGTTCCCTGTAGAGAAGAACAGGTGCACTGCAAATTTATCTGCCTTGAGCTGAGAGAAGAGGTTTCAGATGAGAAGGAACCAGTATAATAACTCTAGCAACATGAAAAAACAAGAGGTTTTAACACCCCAACACTCACTATAGGTCTCCAGCAACAGACCCCAACCTAAAGGAAATTGTCAAAATGTCAGATATGGAGGACAAATAAGATGAATGGGATTGATGAGAAAACCAACACAAAAAATCAATAAAATAATTCAAGATATGAATGAAAAATTCTCTAAAGAAATATATAACATACGAAAAGATGTAACAGAACTTAAAGAAATGAAAGAGTCTTTTAGGGAATTTCAAAATGTAGCAGAAAGCTTTAACAACAGACTAGACCAAGCAGAAGAAAGAATTCCAGAGCTTAAAGGTAAGGCTTTTGAATTAACTTAGTCAGTCAAAAATGCAGAAGAAAAATAAGGAAGAATGAACAATCACTCAGAGAAATATGGGACTATGTAAAAGAAGCTAATGTTAAGACTCATAGATATCTCTGAGGGAGAAGAAGAAAAGGCAAAAAGCATGGAAAATCTATTTCCAGGAATTATTGAGGAACACTTCCATGGTATTGCCAGTGATGTAGATATCCAGAGACAAGATGGTCATCGAACACCTAGATGATTCATAGCAAATGGAACATCACCCTGATACGTAGTAATCAGTCCGTCCAAAGTCAAAATGAAGGAGTAAATCCTACAAGATGCAAGATGAAAGCAGCAACCGACTTACAAAGCAAAACCCTTCAGAATAACAGCAGACTTTAACTCAGACTTCTCACCAGAAACCTCATAAGCCAGAAGGGAATGGTGTCCTATTGTCGGTCTTCTTAAACAGAATAACTGCCAGGTAAGAATTTTATACATTGCTGGTGTGATTGTAACTTTGGATAACAGTTTGACATTTCATCAAAATGTTAGGCATAGAGCTACTATATGACTAATTCCACTCCTAAGATTCTTTCCAAGAGAATTTATTAGAGCAGCTTTCCTTTATAGGATTGGATAAAGGGGATACGGTTAAAGAAGAAGGGTTGGTAACCTTTTATCAATGCCTAAGAAATTAAAAATCACCACAACCATCAGCCCCTTAAATTAGAGTGTGTCTGATTATCAAAACAACCCAATGTGGTAGAAGGCAGTTTCTTCATTTGATATGAGGCCCATTTACATTTTGAAGCCTGTAAAAATTAGGATACATTTTAGATTAGTCTGACTTGAAAAATTGTGACTCTTTTGTCCTACATTCTCTGTCTCCAAGCACAAAATCAGAATCAGTTTACAAAATGGTGGCTTATATAAGGGACTTTATAAAATTTCAAATAAACCTTAAATTTAATAGAGAAACAGTCTCTGGTGAAATGTTTTTCCTCTGGAAATTTTATGTATATATATATATATATAGTTTATATCATATATATGATAAAATATATATATATCATATATATATAAATGAATCTCTTAATTCTTTCTATTGGATATCATTTGCATTTATTACATTCAGCCAAATATAACTGCTAAGGAAAATGGTCTTCCAATTTATATTTAAGCCATTCATAAGTACTACAAATATATTTAATAAACCTCTCATTTTGCCTTAGATACATTTGGTTTCTTAAAATATACAGGTAAGAAATTAGGGGTGATATCAGCAACACAAAAATAAGGAGCATTCATTGTGACACTTGCAATGAATGGTCACTGGATAGCTAGCAGTTGAAGACAGGATTATTTCACCCTCTTCTCCCTCCCAGTGACTCACAGACAGTAAGATATTCTCTATAATGTGAGCTAAGTGAAAGAATTCGATAAAGAAACTGTGTCCTCGGGGCATGATAAATGTGGTGAAGCAGGTCACATTCAGTTCCTATTAAGTACCTTGTGCTATTGACGTACTAGGAATTTTTATCTCTAATAAATAATGGCTCACCTTTATACAATTTAGGAAAACTGATTTTTAAACACAAGGAATGCATAATATAATTAGTGTTCTGAGCAACTCATAAATAAATTCATACAAATCCAAGCACATCTGGTTGTAGCACTTCTGTAAATTTAGTCTAAATGGTGAATAAATGTCATTTTAAGTAATTATCACAGTAAAAGTAGGCTCAGAAAAAAAATCTTTTAAATTGAACCAATGCTGCTTGACTTGCTGATTTTAAATGTGTTGTTTTCTTTTTATTAAGATAGTAGATCTCAAGATATCTTTGGCAACAGTAAAGCTTCTCATTTTTCCAACACACGTAGGGCATATGTTCTACTCATGCTCTAGAAATAAATGCAATTGAATATGAATGTGAGAAAATCAAAATAACTTAGTAATGAGTACAAGTTGCTCCCACTTAATGTTAGTAATTCATTTTTAAAAATCAGATAATATTGAATAAAAATGCTCTTTGAGAGTTTAGTTTCAAGGATGTTACATTAAAAAATACATTACATATTAACTCAAAACCTTCAACCAATTTCCTAAAATGTAGCCAAAATAGCAACAATCAACATAAAAGTAAAAAGATTATTTTAGTTTGTAAATGCTTACAATATCACTTTATTATCACTAAACAATAAGGTAGGAAAAAAAGTTACTTTGAATGTCCGTCACCTCTCCTAGATGTCATATTCCTTTTCTTCAGGGTTTCTAAGACATGTACATGAGATTTAAACCAATCTAGGTTATAAAAATGTTGTATTGCATTTTGTAGAAATAAATATGAATTTTAAATTATAGTACTGCATTTTGTGGAGGTAAATGTAAGTAAGCAATCTAAAGATCATTGCATATTTTATGAAGTTTTTGTATTAAAAACCAAGAGTCATTCTTCTATGAAAACTTATTCAGAGATAGGCTGATGGATAGGCTTGATTTTGAATTTATACTTTAAGTCATCTGTTATAACGAGTGCTGAGAGTGAAAAATAATAAATGTGAGGTGGTCCCTGGCTTCAAGAAAGTCACAATCTAATAAGGAAAACACTTGTAAATAGCACATTATAAAGTGATAAAAGTGTTGTATTCAGAGTACAGAATGCTAAGACCTGGGATGGGGTAGTCATTCACATTGAGTGTTCAAGCTTGGCTCACCTTAAAGAAAGAGTAACCCTCCATTGGTCAGAGAAGGAAGGGAAGATCATTAGCAAAAAGCCTAAGGACTGAAAGTACCAGTTTGCTCAGAGTATGTGTGAGGATAGACTACAGTGTCTGCTTCAGCATGGCAAGAAACAAGACTAGCATGTGGCAAGAGACAAGACTGGAGTGGTTGATCAATTTTTAGGGAAAGGAGAAAAATTAAGAATTATGTCTTCAGGCAGTTGAGAGGTAGGTACATGTCAGGGCAGTGACTCTCAACTATTCAACAAAGATTGAATGGTTAGTACAGCCAGGGAATGAACACAATATAAATATCATATTCTAACAGAACAGATAAATGGGGAATGCTCAAATCTGTGTTTTAAAAAGACAGTTTAGACATGGACGGTAAGTTGTATGAAACTGGTGGAAAGGCTCCTGCGTAGGTGAGAACAATGGCAAAGTGAATTGAAGCAGTGGCAGAGGACCTGAAGTGGGGACAGTAAGAGGAGCTCCAGAGATGGAGTCAGCAGGGCCCCATTACTATTACATGTAGAATGGTGAGGACCAGGGAGTAACTCATGTTTAAATGGCTGAGATTTGTGTTTTTGTTTTTCTTAGGTAAATAGGAAGATTGTGGTTGAAGGGAAGACAGGGAAAAAATAAAGTTTTAGAGTTAAGATGAATTTAGTTTGACGTATACTAAGTCTTATTTGTCCTGGAAACTTTAGAGTGGAAATGTAGAGTTAAAAAATGGAAAAAATACAAAACCCAGGAAGACAGTTTGGGTTTGATGTATGAAAAGATGAAAGATGGTAGATGTGGATTGTTAAGAATGGATGAGATCAACCAGAAGTGTGTTTAGCTTAGGCCACCTCAGCAAAGGGATTTAGTTCCAAGGATAGAAGGAGAAGGGAAAATGTTATCAGGTTGAAGGAACTATAATAAAAGGGGTCTCAAGAATTTAGAACTCTTTAGGCAGGCAATGAACCAGAATAGCCCTACTGAGGTAAGGGGGAATCTTTATACTCACTGTATCCACATTTGCTCCACCTGTTCTCTCTTACATCCATTCCAATATGTGCCTGAAATCATTCTTGTAAAGATAGCAGAAATCCTTCACCTCGCTAAGGCCAGTGGTCAAAACTCAGTTTTTATTTAACTAAACTCCTGAGTAGGGTGAGTCAGTTGATTTCTATCCCGTTTTAAGGGACTTCCTGTACTTGAATATTGTGGTCTACATTCTCCTGGTTTTCTTCCACATTCATTGGTTTCCCCCTTCTTATTTCATTTGCTGGATCCTCATTCTCTTCCTGAGCTCCATGTATTAGAGTATCACTGGGCTCAAACCTTAGCAACCTTCCTTTCTCCATCCCAACCCACCTCTATGAATTCAAGCATTAATCATACGCTGATGACTCAAAAATTTATAGGTCAAACCCCAACCTTTTCCCTAGGCTCCAGAATTATATATCCAACTCTTGATCCTGTATCTCTACTTAGATCTTACCTAAATATAACAAAAGTACGACTCATAATTTTCTCTGCCAAGCCTCCTCTTTTGCCATTTTTGTCTGTAATTGTGTCTACTCTTCACCTACTTACTCAAGCCAAAAACCTAAGAGTCATTTTTGAGTCCTCCCCTTTTCTTAGGTTTCTATTTCAATCTACAGCAAACCTCCATCTTAAAAATAATCCAACTAATTTTTAGAACTCCACCTCTAACACCGTAGCCTTCATCTTATCTCACATGGTCTAGTGCAAGTGCCTCGCAACTGGTTTCCCTGCTCCACTCAAATCAGGTCAAATCTGTACTAAAGCTCTTCAACATCTTAGCATCACATTTAGAAGAAAATTAAAATTCTGAATTATGATGTACTATTGTACTTCATGTGTATGTATTGCTGCATAATAAATTACCTTAAAACACAATAACTTAAAATGGCAAACATTTATTATATTGTAGGTAAGGAATTTGAGAGAAGCGTATATGTGTGGTTCTGGCTCAGGGTGTCTGAAGAAGCTGCAGTTATTTGAAAGTTTTAATAGAAATAGAACATTTACTTCACTTTAAGTGTACTTAGCGCAAAAACCAACTATCCCCCCCCCAAAAAATAAAACAAAACACATATACACAAGAAAACAAAAAACTTCTTTAAAGTGATGAATATGTTTAATATCTTGATTGTAGTGATGGTGTCGTGGTTGTATGTATATGTTAAAAGTCATCAAAATGTAACAATAAATATGTATAATATTTTGTATATTAATTATACCTCAATAACATTTTAAAAAACCCTCTCAAATTATGTCATAATTTACTCATTCATTTACTTTCTACTTCACTAGACTATATGATTCAGGAGGGCAGGGATTTTGTCTGTCTGCTTCAACATGGTGTTTCTAGTTCCTGGAACAGTGCCTGGCACACAATAGCCTCTCAATAAATAATTATTGAATGGAGAAGTGAGTGGGTGAGAGGATGTATGTAATGGTTGATGAGAGTGATTGATGTAATGGTTCAGAACATGAGCTTTGGACATTCAAATCCCTGCTCCATTACTTAGCTAGCTCTACAATTGGGGGAATTAATATTCAGGTTCCCCTTTTGTGTAATGTAGGTAGTAGTTGTGTATATCTTCTTGGATTAACATGAGGATTGAATGATATAATGCATATAAATATGTTGAGCGATTCCTTGCACCTGGTGCAAGGTTGAGAAAGCTCATCAAGAGTGGCCACAGAACTACCTGGGTTTTTCCCAGCATATGATATTGCGTTTGTCAGAATGATGCACTATGGAACTATTACCTGCAAAGTAGTATGTCAGTGTAAGATATCTCTACTACTTTTCTTATGTAGTATGATTATAATTGCTCAGCAAGAAGAAATATGTATCCTGTATTGTTTGTTGTGTGGTGCTTTATGTGTATTTAACTTAGCAAGAACTAAAATCAAAACATTTAATGCATTCAGAGAGAGGGACTCAAACTAGAAGACTGCATGTGGATATATATGGAATGAGTATCAGTAAAATATTCTATTCTTTTTAAAGAAACTTTAAAGATTTTAACTTTAAAACTTAACAATTTGTGTCTGGCTCCTAACACCATTAAAAAAAAACTTGACCTCCTACATGGTGTGAAGTACCAATGCTTAGTGTTATACTATCCAAAAGGTCCCAACATTTTTTGAGTAATGGTTTCAACAGATTTACTCCACACCCTATTCTTACCATCACTTTGGCCTCATTTTTCTCATTCTTCTTCATTTTGCCATATTTCATATTTAAATGAATGTGAATGGCATTCTTAACATATGCATAATAAGTCTGAAAGAACACATGGTAATATGTCGTTTATATGCCATTAATACCTAACAATCTACCTAAAAACTAGGTGTAAGCATGTGAAATACAATAACATTGGCTGTGATGATCTTTGGTTTTAATGACAGAAGACTTCAATGAAGTCTCATGTACAGCTCCCAAACGCAAGTAAATAAAATTATAATGGCTAATATTTATCAAGCTCTTATTATCTGTCAAATACTATACTAAGTGCTTTGGATACCTTGACTCATTTAATGTTCACAACAGTTTTATGAGGATATTATCCCCATTTTACAAGTAAGCAATGTGACACAGAAAACTTGAAGTAAACTAATTAAATGAACTAGTTTATGTTCAGGAATTAGATCAATTTCCAGTACATAAAAATGATTAGAAAGCAACAGCTATCATCATGCTTGTTGTCAAGTGTCACACAGCTAACAAGTGACAGATGCGATTCTGTAGCAGTGAGCCTGTGTTCTTAAGGATGCACTAGGATGAGCTTCATAAGCTTTGATTTCCACTTTAGGGTGAGTGAATGAGAAGGAACAACAGAAGCCCAGAAAGCTTAAGTGACTTGTCCAAGGCTGGGTAATATATAAAGAAAAGGTCCTGCAGGCTTTCCAAGAAGCATAGTGCCAGCATCTGCTTCTGGTAAGGGGGCCTCAGAAGGCTTTTACTCATGGTGGAAGGCAAAGTGGGGGTGGGTGTGTCACCTGGTGAAAGAGGCAGCAAGAGAGAGGTGGAGGTCCCATGCTCTTTTAATCAACCCTCTGTTGTGTGAACTCATTCATTACCATGTGAGGGGACCAAGCCATTCATGAGGGAATTGCCCTGATAACCCACACACCTCCCACTACACCCCACCTTTAGCATGGGGGATGAAATTTCAATATGAGATTTGGTGGGGACAAATATCCAAACTGTATTAGTAGCTTTATGTTATGACTGAAATGTAGTACACCTGAATATGTAACATAGGAATTAAGTGACAGGAGTTTATAGAAGTGAAACTTCTGTGAGTTACTCTGTGTAGCTCCATTGGAAAAAGAAACTGTGAGCCAAGCCTTGAAGTGGTTGGAATTTGGATAAGCAGACAGGAAATGGGGTGGGTATCAGTTTCACAATTTTAATAGGTTCAGGGCATTAAAATGAATGA
Source organism: Lepilemur ruficaudatus (assembly GCA_963574885.1). Classification (NCBI taxonomy): domain Eukaryota; kingdom Metazoa; phylum Chordata; class Mammalia; order Primates; family Lepilemuridae; genus Lepilemur; species Lepilemur ruficaudatus. Next base: position 11,925 of record CAUYRT010072987.1, read on the forward strand.
ATAATAATTAAAATAGTTAATTGTCTTATGGTTATTCTTGTTAAAAACAAATGCTTGCATTATTTTTAAATAAAATTTGGCTATTACCATTTCTATTTCAGTCATCAAAGAAAAATTGCTTGCGTAGGTGCTTAATATTATTTGCACATTATTCAGGGGGATTTGTCACAAAGGAATCTGACATAGTCTTTCATGCCTTCAATAAAAAGGAAAATATTATTACATATTCAAGAACAACTTTCCATTCCTTCAATGCTTTTGGAATTAGACTAGTATTCACTAAACTATTATTTGCTGACCTTGAGTCAGAGAAATGCATTATTCACGACGTGTGTTTTGCTAGCATCATTGTTCACACGTATGGTTGCCATCTTATCATTTAAGCTCTGTTTTGTAAGAAATTACCCATTTTATTTTTCTACGATAAAAAACACGGGTTTAGGGAATAATTTCCTCTTCTACCTTGTTAGTCATTGGGCTAGGAACATAGGCTATAAAGATGAGTAAAATAAACTTCCTGCTCAAAGATTACAGAATAGAGATAGACAGATGTGAAGTGTTGTAATTTCAAAACAACGTGATAATTATTGCCAGAGACCGATGCACAAAATGCTAATCCTTATAATGTCATAATTTGATAGATTTAGTTTCCTTTAAAAAAAAATAAGGAAACCTAGGCTAATTAACTTGTTTAAGATCATGTAGCTAGCAGGTGACAAAGATACATTTAGCACCCAGATTTAACTCCATAAACTACAAACAGAACTCAAAGAAATTTTGCATTAGTAAGGATTGTTGGATTACTAATATTATTAATGCAGCATAATAACTTTAAAGTAGCATTTTTATCACCTGTTTCTGAGATGGATTTGAGGCTGCTTATAAAAAAAGCAAATACAAAATAAAAATAAAATGTTATTGCAGGATAAAACAAACAAAAACTTATAAAGGTAATGAGAATAAAAGGTTACACAATAAATCCCTATCTGAGAAATGTTAGAGCCATTAGAAGACAGACTTAGCTCTGAGCTTGCTACAAGCAGGCAACGCAAAACATGAATCCTAATTGCTCCCACTCCCTGGAAAATATTTTATATAAGAACAAATTTCTAAATGGTATTTTTAAGCAAGAGCTGGCTCCTGTATTTATCATTTTTGTTTGCATTATTAAATGTATGGCCACACTGAGGAGTCCTCAATTTTTAAATCCTTTATTCCTACTGCTGCTCTTTGGACTCCTGTTTCTTTATTTGAAAAGTGGGATAATTGTTACTGACCCAGCAGGCTTGCTCTCACATGTGTGCGCTCTCTCTCTCTCTCTCTCTCTGTGTATATATATATGCGCCAAGGCATAAAATTAGTGTTTCTTCATTTTTTGATATTGCAATTTGAAAATTTACATCTTTCCCATAAATATCAATAAAGTAAAATGGGTGCTAAATCTTCTCCTCATACTTTTGTTAATGTTAAGATTTTATTTCATGACAAATAATTATATTTGTCCTTTTATTCTGGACTTAGATTTTGAAGTGATGGAAACTTACTGTATTATAGTATACATGCTGACCTCTGAAATTTCATGTGGAAGATTTTAAAAGAGAGATGGAAATTATTCACTATGCTACATTCTTTCATTCTATTAACTCTAATAGTTAAAGGTTTTGTTCTGTATTCAAACAGAAAGAGCAGGAAATATTTTTACTTAGAAATTAAAAGGGTATGATTTGGGGGTGGAGCAAGCAGGATTACCTTTGCTTGGGTTATAATATGTAAATGTAAGTTGTTTGTGTTCCTGTTGTAATAGGGAGTTCTAATCACCAGGTAGTCAAGAATCATTTGTATTGTAGTTAAAGTTCCTTCTGAAAATGTCCATAAATAGAAGTTAGGATTTTTTACAACATCTTACTGACTTTGGTTTTAAATGAGCATAAATTTGAAAACACTGAATACTAGCATCATTCTCTGTTGTTATATTTAAAGGTCATTCTCATTTTATTGACAAAGGCTTGTTTTCTTCCCAGACTAATTCCATGTTCTTCATTTAAATATGTTCTAAAATTGTAGCTTGCATATACATTTTTAAAATACTACATTGAAATAATTATTTTTTGAAATCTTCATGATAAGTGAATGTACTTTGATACTTTAAAATTTTCCTAGAACTAGGAATTTCTAGTTCACACATATTTTCAGTTTGACTCTCCTTTCCTTTGAATTTTAGGAATGTAAATACCTGGAAGAGCATGTATTTTGCCCCCCATAAAGAAATTAGTCATAAAGAGTTTCACATAATTAAAACTCCTAAGAACATATTTAGTATAATTTCCGTATTTTTATTTTGGTTGGGATCCATTTCTAGAGAGCTAGTGTGCTTCTTTGTGGGCATCCTTTCAGTCTGATTTTTCATGCTTCCAGAGTTCTTGCGCTGATATAGGCATGGCTACTCTTGCTCAGTTTGGGTTTACCTTTACATGAAATATCTTTCTCCATCCCTTTACTTTCAGTCTATATGCGTCTTGTGTAAGGTGAGTTTCTTGTAATCAGTGTATAGTTGGATCATGTTTTTAATGCAATCAGTCATTCTTTGTCTTTTAAGAAGAGAAGGTAATTCGTTTATGTTCAAGGTCATTGTTTTTCTTGCCAAATTGCTCTGGCTAGGATTTCCAGTAATATGTTGAATAGAAATGGGGAAAGCGGATATTCTTACCTTGATCTGGATCTTAGAGGAAAAACTGTCAGTTTTTCACTATTGAGTCTAATCTTAGCTGTGAATGTTTCATATGTGGACTTTATTATTTTGTATTAAGTTCCTTTTATACCTAATTTAAAAGGAACTTAGGGAAACTGATTCCCTCTTCGGTGAAATTTTCCCTTTATTTCAAAGTTCATTTGCTTCTTTTAAGATTGTTGTAATAGTAATGTAAGTAGTAACAACAATAATGCTTTTCTTAGACATTTTCTGAGTACCTTACTTACATTATCTTATTTAATCTTCACAAAACCACCAAAAATTCTTTTCTAATTTCTAGGTGTGGCATTAAGGCAGACATTTGTTAAGTAAATCAAACAGTAAGTAGCGGGTGGAGCTGGGATTTAAATCCAGCTCTATTCTAGAGCCTGTGTTTTAGCCATTGTCTGGAACTAGTTATTCTGTAGTAATTGCTTCTGGGCTACTGAGTCTTATCTTACTGTTTATACATCCCTTTCCTCCTCCTTCTCCTTCTCCCTCTTTTTTTCTTCTTCCTTTTTCTCTCTTAAGTCATAGAATTGAACTAACCACACTCCTAAATTCATGTCCCGTTGGCATATAGTTCTTTTATGAGACATTTTCTGGAATTACAGTTTTTAGTGATTCTTCAGTTCTGCTTTACTTTTCAGCTTCTGGAACTTCAGTTATTCATATCTTTGACTTTCTTTTCCTTCCTTCTGTATCTGTCATTGTCTGTCACAACTTTTCATTTCATAATTTCATTTGGATTTTTATCAAATTTTTAAATCTTTTTTTCTTTTTTATTTCTGTTCCTTTGTTTGTTTAGTCTTGCTTTGCTTCTAGTTTATTTTCCATATATGAAATGAATCTTTTATTCCTGAGTTCTGACAGCTCTTTTTATTGTCTTTTCTAATTTAATTATTTCTTAAACAAGTTTTATTAACATCTATTTCTGATATACATTGTTATTTCATAGTTTTTATATTTTCCTTACATTTCTTTTGCTCATTTTTAATATTACATCTTAGTGGTTTTTTTGCTTTGTTACCAAGTGTTTTCCTTCTGCTTTCATTATCTGCCAATATATTAACGAGTTCATTTACCTTTTTTGTTTTCTTAGAGTATACTTGCATAGGTTCAGCATAATCTATGTCTCTTGTTTATGGTTAAAGGAGAAAGTTGTGCTTGTGCTGATTCTGTGGGAATAGATTGTTTACCTGGGGTAGTTTTCTTACCTTTATACTCCATTGGAATTGTTCTTGAAGCAGTTTTTTCTCATCAGGGAAAAACTTCATCTTTGTAAAAGGATATTATTGTTTCTTTCTTTCTTTCTTTTTTTTTTTTTCCTGAGATCCTGGAGTACTTAGACTACCTAAATACTGTGAGTTCTTTTCCCACATCATTAGACATGATCTACTTCAAAATCATTTATAAATTAGAGTTTGTATAGTTTTGTCCTGGTTTACACATTGTTTTTGTATCACTTTTGAAGTATTATACTTTGAGAGATCATCCCTTGTTTTGAGTATAAGTACTTGCTTGAAGTGTTTGTGTTCTAGAATTCTTGGGACCATTAGAATTTTTTTTTCTTTCTTTCACAATTTTCCCACAATTGCTGGTTCACGTAGAACATAGCAGTGTTCCTACTGTTTCTAGACTTCTGAAAAAAATGTTATTATAAAAATAAATATAGATTCTGTAGGATCTATATTTTAAAAAAGGATCTTGTAGATCCTTTGCCACTTGGATTGTAAGGCTATTTTCAGGGTTAAGTTTTTGTTTTTTGGTTTTTTTTTCCTTTTATAATCCTAGGTGCTTTATTAGTTTCTATAAAGAAATGAGGTGAGTTTAAAAAACTAAGCCATTGGAGGGAAATGTAAACAGAGCAATTTATGTTTTGTTTGTGGGAATGTGCCTGATACATTTTGTAGAGAAAAATAGCAGGGTTATTCTATTTTGTTAAGTATGTGCATAATTCATGAACCAAAATTCTGCTCTCTATAAATAGTCCAAAGAAATATCCACATACTTCTTTCATTCCAAGATGGATCCGATAAGGCGGAAAAAGACTTCATTGATTTATATCTAACTCTGAACTCCAACAATGGAGAATACATTCCCTTTTTAAAATTCATGAGTAGTGTCCAAAAATTTAGCCACTAAGAAATGTCCATTTGACTTCAAAAACACAGAAATAATACGAACAATCCAATTTTAAAAAGAAATTAATACCAAACTAAAAAGGCTCTGACATCTGGATATTTCTGTAAAATGCTGCAAAAGCATGTTTTGGTAATATTAATAATAAAATGAAATTACAGAAATGCTGCAAAAAAATTTAATGAAAAGATTAAATCTTTTTAGAATTTATCAGAATCTACAGATATAGCTAAAGAAGTTTTCTAAGGAAAAGTCATAGCATTAAATATTTTATCAATAAAAATATAAAAATAAATTAAATGAATTAAATATTCAACTAAAAAAGCTTAGGATATAAAATAAATCAAAGAAAAGCACAGTAAGAATATTATACACCCACCGGGACAATGAGGGAGAAGTGAGACAACACAAAACTAAAAATTTTATTCAAAATACCTGTGCCTTCTTATGATAGCCTCCATCTGACTTAAATCAGTGGGTTAAGTGGTGCAAGATAAATGTACACATGACCAAAGATTGGCTCTTTTGTAATGTCCACATAATCCTAGTGCTATTCTGATATCCACTTTGAATACAGTCAATGAATGCTAAAATAAATTCTTGAAAGAATATATTCATTAGCAAATAGTGAAGAGAGAACAGAAAACACTAAAAGATATGTAGTTTAACATTTTTTCAAGGAAAGTTAAACCTATCTTAATATATTGAATGTTTTCCTAATAATATGCCAGCCACATTTAAATAGATGATCTATAATCAAGTATAGAAAAGTGGCTTGATGCCTCTACACAACACTACTCAATTATTGCTGGATGCTAATACTATGGACAGTTTTGAAATTTCGTGGATACCCATATTGTCTAAATGCTCCATAAAGATTAATTTCCACATATATTAATTATTAAATAATTATTTTTTAAAAAATGAAAATTAAAATAAGAAAGGTGCTGTATAAATTAGTTTTCTCTGGATTTTAAACGAGGTGTATTTGGCATATACCATTTTGTGACTATGCATTTAACAAAGGCAATTATTGAGCTATTAGTCATGTAGCTATGTCAGGGAAGACAAGATAACTCCCTGAAAGTATCTGGAGGGCAAAAGAAATATCAAAAATTTTAAAATAAAATTGTAGAAATGAACAGAAAGAGCAGTGGAAATGCTACTTTCATTCAGCTCCATCTCTTGATGGGAAAGTTAGAATTAATCATGGCTTGATCAAATTTCAAATGTCTAAAAAAAGCCTGAAGTAGTAGTTTTGTGGAGAGCAAATAATATCTGACAAATTCTATTTTTTTATGAAGAAGGGAGGAGCCATACATATAATAGTTTGGGATTTGAGTCAGGTTCTTCAGTGTGTCCCATGTTACAATTGCCTCAGCAAGGTAGAAAATAAGACATTGGGTAGGTGCATGGACCCAAAGGGCAGTCATCAAAAGTTCATTTTTATGAGAAGGCATAAGGAATATTTTTTCTTTGCAGCTGTCATAGTTCTGGTTGTAGTAATTACATTCATATAAGGAATTGACAGTTTGGAGTCAAGAGTGCTTCTCAGTTTAGAAAGACCGTCAAAGTGACTTGTTAATACTTTGGAGTAGGAATGTGATGCCATCATACTAAGTAGGAATTATAGACATATAACTTATTTTCAAACAATTCAGTTTATTTTAAGTTATTTGTCCTTACAGAAATTATACCATATAACTAGAAAAAATGATTATAAATAACTTTGTACAAACTATGCAGTGTACCTTTTATTCAGACACTATCTGGGTAAACAATGTAATATTACTTCAAAAAGGTTGTTTTAGATGCCACACAGCCCAAATACATAGTATGCTAAAAGTTTACTACCTAAAATATTATAGGAATTTTTCTAGAAACTATGTGAAGTCATTTTGGGAAAGATGTTATTTAAAAATAGAATAACAAAACCCAAAACTATTAGATACAATATATTATTTCTCTTGTCTTTGGAAGTAACAGATCTTTTAAAATTAATTATTTTAAGTTGCAATATACAATTAATTTATATTAAAAATTTTCATACTTAATAACCATCATAACCTTTTATCTACTCCGACATAACAGAAACAGAATGATTTTGTTCCATCCATAACAAAAGTAAAAAATTATCACATTCATATCTTAATTTAGTTCGTGTTTTGAAGTGGTACAATTGACCAAGAGCAAGGAAAGAAGAAATATTTACTGATGAATTTATGGTAATAATAAATATCAAATACACATAAAAAAGTTAGTACAAATAATTTTTAACAGTCCTCCAAAACATTTAGTTTACATTGTGAATTTTATTTAGTGACCTTGGTTGTAACTACTCATTCTTCTAACATTTCGTTGCTGCTTCGTTAGCCCACGTCAGCATCATTTCTCAGCTAGACAAATGTAATATGCTTCCCTTGTTTGCTTGCCCTCTACTATGACTGGTTTTGCATATTACATATAATGTTATCATTACAAATAAAAAACAAATATTGCTGCCTTTCTACCCCTCCCCCAAGCCATCAGTGGCCTCCCCTCACATTCACAATAAAAAGCAGAAAACATCATGTATCCCCAAAAGTTCTTACATGACCTGTTCCATAACCACCCATCAAACCTTTTTTCTACATTCACTTCTTCAGCCACATAAGCTTTCTTGCTTCTTACCATTCCAAGAGCAAGTCAAGCTTGTTTCATCAGAGCTTGTTAAACTCTACTTCTCAAACTTCTCACGGCTAATCTTTCTCATAATTCAAGCTTTGCTCAAATATCACCCTGCAAATTTAAAGTAATAGCCGCACCCCTAGACTTTACTCTCCTTTATATTCTTAAGAGCTATATTGTATTTATTCTGTGCTCTCACCAATAAATATGTTTGTGCATATACATTCATTTTCTCATTGTTCGTTATCCACATTAGAATACAGATGCCATAAAAGCAGAGGCATTTTATTGTTTTCTGTTGTATCTCTAGTACCCATAGTAGAGGTTTAAAAATGTTTATGGAATAAGTTAATTTAAAAATGAAGAAATGGATAGTGTACCTATGCTCAGTGGGCATGCTTGTAGTTCTGGCTTGGGCGGTGCAAGGGCAATATTTGTAACCAATATGTTTGTAGCCCCATAATATTCTGAAATAAAAATAAACATATAAATAAATAAATTAGTCAAAACTTAAAAAAAATTGAAATCTAAAATACTTCTGGTCCCAAGCATTTCGGATAAAGGATACTCAACTTGTTTTATTAAAAAATAAAAAATAAAATTTTATCTAAAGAAATTCATTTTGATTATATTTTGGTAGGTTAAAACTAATTGTTCCTCTCAAGCATCTATAAAGATAATTTTGTATAGATGAATATGAATTATAGCATTAATATATTTCAGCCTTTATATGACTTTTCTGTGACCCCCTTTTAATTGCTTTAAAGTTTGGCTAGAATATAAAATATCATGCAGTTTCTCTTTACTATTTATTTTAGATAATTGGACGATTACCACTTCTAAATATTTTTATTTTTTTAGGAATAATTCTAAATAAAAATAAAACATATAACCTTAACATATGTTTTGTTCTATTCATTGCTCCTGGGAAAGTTATGTTTGCTTAGATATTAATATTTTAAATAGTCAAAGGACATATTCTTCCTCACATTTTGTTTGCAGATATTAAAAAACAAGTCATCATTTGTATCCCAAAAGACACAGTCACATTTTCAATTATCACTTTTTAATTTTAGTTGACAGAGATCATCTTATTAATGCATACTGTAGCAGCTTTCATGTAGCTGTTAGCAAGATGGTGTTTCAGGCTTTTTATCAAGATTCTTCAAAATCTTATTTGAGAAGAGGAATAATATGAACAATCAGCATATTTCTCATTTCATTTGTTTTTTTCTTGTGATTTTTTTTTCAGAAATTGAAAAATTTCAAGGTTCTGATGGAAAAAAGGAAGATGAAGAAAAGAAATACCTTGATGTCATCAGCAACAAAAACATAAAGCTCTCAGAAAGAGTACTGATTCCCGTCAAACAATATCCAAAGGTAACAGAATATACACTTTGTTCTCATATAATTAAGGGAAAAATGATAAAAATAAGATGGTTTTATTCATTGCCTTTTATAAAATACATATGTAAAGCTTCTTATGTAAGTATACAGAAATACATGATACTTACGTAAAGACAGAAAAATTCTTTGAAAGTACAATGATGAGGGAAATTTTCAAGTGAAGGCTGCAGCATTTTTGTTCTGTGAATAACAGGAAACACAGTTAGATATTTTAATCATTTGTTTAACATATAAATGATTCACCAGTTTATCCAAATATGCACACCCACTTGATTATGTTTTGGTTCATGTTAAAATGTATATTCTTATTATAAAAGGAAGTAGAATTAATGATTCTAAATATATAACACTTACCAATCAGCAGAGAATTATATCTAGGAAAGCAATGTGGTGTTTATTAGACTCTTGGATTATAACTTCTGGCCTTATATATTCAAAGTTTGCTTATAAAAAGAATTATGATTTTGTTCGTATTGTAATAATATCTCTTTACTTTTTTGCTAGGAGATCATTGGTTATAAAATCATGGTTTCATCAATTATATTCATAAATGTCGATGGGTAAAAAGAGTTTCTTTTTTTCAAATAAATGAAAGAAGCTAAATGGAAACTCAAAGATTCAGCCTTACAATTTACTTTATAAGGAGTGAATCTGAAGCAAGGACCATGTAATTATCTTAATAATAAAGATTGCAGAAATGAATGCTCTAGTTTACCAGTTGTCTTCCAATGTGATAAATTCTAGTAAATATAATTAACTAGAATGTTTTGTTTATAATTGCTTCAAACAGGGATAAAATTGTTACAACCCAGCAAATTTTCAGATGAGGTTTTCTGGGCATGCCATTTTTTGTTTGTTCTAAGTTAGACATACTCTCTTGTAAGAAAGATGTGTTTAATAGGTGTATGTTTTTGAAATAAACTTTATTTGATTTAATTTATAATTATGTTCTTACAAATATTAAATTGAGAAGTCATAGAAATGTACATGAAAATCTTACATGCTGGTGAAATATGGTAGAAATATCTTGGAGTATTTAGAGAAATGTGTCCTTTTAACAGAATTTGATTAATTAACCAGTTACCATCTTGAATAGAAGATTATTTCCCTAAACCACAAATTTAAATATGATATTACTTGATATTGGTTCTCAGATTAACTTGTTTACTCTCTGGACATGGGAATTCCAATGACAGACTCAGTGTCTGCTTCTATTGTAAATTGCAGCTCTATGGTCTCTGACCAGTTATGGAAGGCATTTAAAGTTCGGGCGGCTCTTCAATTTCTAGTCTGGGTGGTTTTATACTGAGTATTACTAGAATCTGTATTTGATTCAGAATGACAAATATTGAAATAAGCATATTCTATGGTGTTAATTTTTTAAATTTATTTTTATTGATGTGTAATAAATAGATGGTACATAGTTTTAGGGTATTTGTGATAATTTAATACATTCATATAATTTTCAGTGATAAAATCAGCATACTTGAGATATTCATCGCTTTTAATATTTGTCTATGCTATAAACGTTCAAATTATTCTCTTCTAGCTATTTTGAAATATGCACTAGATTATTGTAAACTATAGTCACCCTATTAATCTGTCAAACACTAGGTCATTTCTCTTCTATCTGACTGTGTGTTTGTACCCAATAATCAACTTCTCTTCATTTCCCCCCATACTTTCAAGCTTCTGATAGCAACCACTCTATCCTCTATCTTCATGAGATCCACTTTTTTAGTTCCAACATATGAGTGCGAATATGCCATATTTGTCATTCTCTGCTTTGTTTTTTCACTTAACATGATAGTATCCAGTTCCATCCATTTTGCTACAAATGACAGAATTGAATTCTTTTTATCACTGAATTATATTCTGTTGTATTTGTATACCACGTTTTCTTTATCCATTCATCTGTTGATGGACACTAGGTTGATTCCATATCTTAGCTATTGTGAATAGTGCTGCAATAAATATGGGGATGAAGATCAGTCTTTGATATGCTGATTTCCTTTCTTTTGAATATATACCCAGCAGTGGAATTGCTGGATCATATGGTATTTCCATTTTTAGTTTTTTGAGAAACCTCTATACTGTTCTCCATAGTGGCTGTACTAATTTACATTTCCCTAAATAGTGTGTGAGTGTTCCCCTTTCTCCACATGCTCTTCAGCATCTGTTATTGCCTGCCTTCTTGATAAAAAACAAATAACAAAAAAAATTTTAACTGAAGTGAGATATCTCTTTGCAGTTTTTTTTCTTTTTTTTGCTTTGCATTTCTCTGATAATTAATAATGTAGAGCATTTTTCATATACCTGTTAGGCATTTCTGTGTCTTCTTTTGAGAAATGTCTATTCGGATCTTTTGCCCATTTTTAAATTGCATTATTTTTTGATTATTGTGTTGTTTGAGCTCTTTATATATTCTGGTTATCATATAAGCAAATAATAGTAGTTTGCCGATGCTTTCTCTCACTTTGTGGCTGTCTCTTCATTTTGTTGTCTATTCCTTTGCTGTGAAGAAATTTTTTTACTTGATGTAATTCCATTCATGAATTTTTGGTTTGGCTCCCTGTGCTTTTGAGGTCTTAGACAGAAAATTTTTGGACAGATCAATGTTCTGGACCATTTTGTCAATGTTTTTTTCTCTAGTTGATTCATATTTTCAGGTCTTATATTTAAGTCTTTAATCCATTTTGATTTGATTTTTGTGTATGGTGAGAGTTATATAAGGGTCCAATTTTATTCTTCTCCTTATAGTTATATAGTTTTATAAGCACTATTTATTGTATAGTCTGTCTTTTCCCCATTGTATGTTCCTGGTGTCTTTGTTGAAGATGAGTTGATTGTAAATTTGTGGGTTTATACCTGGGTTTTATGTTCACTTCCGTTGGTCTATGTGTCTGTTTTTATGCCAGTGCCATACCAATGTGGTTACTATACATTTGTAGTAAATTAAGTCAGGTAGTGTGATGCCTCCAGCCTTGTCCTTTTGTTCAGGATTGCTTTGTTCAGGATCTTTTGTGGTTCTACATAAATTTTTGAATTTTTTTTTCTATTTCTTTGAAGAATGTCATTGGTATTTTGATATAGATTACATTGAATCGAATAATTGATTTAGTATGTTATTTAACAATATCAGCTCTTTCAATCTGTGAGCATGGAATATCTTTCCCCTTTTTTGTCCTCTTCATTTTTCAGTAGTGTTTTATAGGTTTCTTTGTATAGTTTTGTCATTTCTTTGATTAAATTGCTTCATAGGTATTTTATATTTCTGTGACTATTGTAAATAGAATTGCTGTCTTGATTTCTTTTTCAGATTCTTCATTGTTGATGTATATAAAGGCTACTGATTTTTGTATGTTGAATTTGTATCCTGTAACTTTACTGAATTTTGTTTATCAACTCTAACAGTTTTTTGGTGGACTCTTTAGGTTTTTCTAAGTATAAGATCATGTTGTCTGCACACAGGTCTAATTTGACTTCTTCCTTTCCAATTTGGATTCCATTTATTTCTTTCTCTTGTGTAATTTCACATACCAGGACTTCAAGTATTATAATGAATAAAATGGTGAAAGTGGGCATCCTTGTCTTGTTTCAGATCTTAGAGGAAAGACCATCAGTTTTTTCCCGTTCAGTACAATGTTAGCTATGGGATTTTCACATATGACCTTTACTGTTTTTTGGTATGATATCCTTATACACTCACTTTGCTGAGGGTTTTTATCATAAAGAGACATTGAATATTTTCAAATGATTTTTCTGCATCTACGGAGATAATCATATGATTTTTGTTCTTGGTTCTGTTAATGTGATGTATCACACTTAATGACTTGTTTATATTGAAACATCACTTCATCCCTGGATGAATTTCACTTGGTCGTGGTGAATCATCTTGTTAATTTGTTGTTGGATTTGGTTTGCTAGTATTTTGTTGAGGATTTTTACATCTACTTTCATCAGTAATATTGGCCTGTAGTTTTCTTTTTTTGTTATGTGCTTGTCTAGTTGTTTTATCATGGTAATGCTGGCCTCTTAGAATGAGTTTAAAAGTATTCCCTCCTTTTCAATTTTTTTGAAGAGTTTTAGCAAAATTGGTATTAATTCTTGTTTAAAAGTTTGGTGGAATTCAGCAGTGAAGTCATCAGGTCCTGGGCTTTTCTTTGATGGGAGAATTTTTATTAGCATTTCAATCTTATGACTCGTTGTGGATTTATTGAGGTTTTCTATTTTTTCATAGTTTAATCTTGGTAAGTTCTATCTGTCCAGGAATTTATACATTTCTCCTAGGTTTTCCAATTTGTTGGCATATAGTTGTTCATGATAGTCTGTAATAATTCTTTATATTTCTGTGGTCTCAGTTTTTATGTTATCTTTTTCATTTCTGATTTTTTAATATTTGATTCTTTTCTCTTTTTTTCTTAGTGTAGCTAATGGTTTGTCAATTTTATCTGTCTACTCCCACTGCTTTACTTGACCAGCCTTAAAAAACAAACAAAAAACAAAACCCAACTATTTTTTGCTGATTTTCTATATTTTTTAGTCTCAATTTCATTTATTTTTGCTCTGATCTTTATTGTTTCTTTCCTTTTTCTAATCTGAATTTGATGTTTCTTGCTTTCCTAATTCCTTGAGGTGCATGATTAGGTTGTTTATTTGAAGTCTTTCTACTTTTTTGTATAGGCATTTATTACTATAGATGACTTCTTAGCACTGATTTTTCTGTATCTCGTAGATTTTGGTTATGTTTTATTTCCATTTTCATTTGTTTCAAGAAATTTTTAAATATTCTTCTTAATTTCTTCATTGACACTTCGGTTGTTCAGGAGAATGTTGTTTAATTTTTATGTATTTGTGATGTTTCTGAGGTGGCTGTTTTTGTTGATTTCTAGTTTTAATTAATTGTGGTCAGAAAAGCTACTTGATCTCATTTCCACTTTTGGGAATTTGTTTATACTTGGTTTATGGCCTAAGATGTGGTCTGTTCTGCAGAATGTTCCCTGTGCTGATGAAAAGAATGTGTATTCTTCAGCAGTTGGGTGAAATGTTCTGTAAGTCTCAGTTAGGCCTATTAGGTCTAGTGTATAGTTTAACTGTTATTTTGTTTTTGATTCTTTGTCTGCGAAATCTTTCTGTTACTGTGATGGGGTGTTAAAGTCCCCCACTTGTACTGCAGTCTGTCTCTCATTTAGATCTATTAATGTTTACTTTACATACTTGGGAGTTCCAGTGTTGTTGCATTGATATTTATAATATTTACATGCTCTTTCTGAATTTCACCTTTATCATTAGAGGCAACATTCTTTCTCTCTTTTTATAGTCTTTGATTTATAGTCTATTTCTGTGATATAAGTATAGCAGATCCTACTCTTTTTTGGGTTCCAGTTGCATGGAATATCTTTTTCCACCCCTTCACTTTCAGTCTATTTGTGTCTTCGTAGGTGACGTGTGTTTCTTGCAGGTAGCATAAAGTTGGATCTTGTTTCTTTATCCATTCATCCACTCTGTGCCTCAGAATTGGAAAATTGAGTCCATTTACATTCATTGTTATTATTGATAAGTAGATACATACTACTGCCATTTTGTTGCTTGCTTTCTGATTGTTTTGTAACTTCATTTTCTTTCTTTCTTTCACTTCTTTCTTTTTTTCTTTCCTTTCTTTCTATTTCTTTGTGGTTAAATAATTCTCTCTAGTAGTATGTTTAAATTTGTTGCTTTCTGATTGTTTTGTAACTTCATTTTCTTTCTTTCTTTCTCTTCTTTCTTTTTTTCTTTCCTTTCTATTTCTTTGTGGTTAAATAATTCTCTCTAGTAGTATGTTTAAATTTGTTGCTTTTTATTTTAAGTGAATCTGTTACAGGCCTTTTCATTGTGGTTACCTAGAGGCTTACAGAAAATATCATATAACAAGTTATTTTAAAGAGATGATAGTTTATCTTAGATGACAAAGAAAAAATAGAAACAAAAAGTGAAAAAATTCTACACTTTAACTCCATGCCCCCTCCATTTTCACTTTTAGTTGTCTAAATTTACATAATTTTATATTATCTATCTCTTAAAACATTGCTGTAGCTATTACTATTTTTGATAGATGTCTTTTGGGCTTCATGTTAGAGTTATGAGTGGATTTTACACCACAATTAGAGTATTCTGGGATTTTTCATGCAAACACATAGATATACATCCATGAGAAACAACAGCAAATGGGGTACCATGATCTCTTCAAATGGACAAAGTGAGGAACCAGTGACTGACCCTAATAAGTTGGCATTATGTAAGCTCTCTGACCAAGAATTTAAAACTGCAGTTTTAAGGGAACTCAGTGATCTCCAAGATAACACAGAAAAGCAACTGAGAAATTTATCTGATAAATTTAACAATGAGATTGAAATAATAGTAAAAAAAAAATGAAACAGAAACCTTGGAACTGAGAATTTCACTTGCTGAACTGAAAAATTTATTAGAGGCTCTTAACATCAAAATGGATCAAGTAGAGGAAAGAATCAGTGAGCTCAAAGACATGCTATTTGAAAATACCATCAGAGGAGAAAAAAGAAAAAATATTGAAAAGAAAAGCAATGAAGCTTGCCTGTAAGATATATTATAGAAAATTACTTGTAAAGACCAAATCTAAGAATTGTTAATGTTTAAGAGGGAACTGAGCAAAAGCAAGGGGTAGAAAGCTTGTTCAAAGAAATTATAACAAAAAAACTTTTCAAAACTTGAGAAAGATGTAAATATCCAAGTAAGGGAAGGTCAGAGAAAACCAAACAGATTCAACCCAGTTAAGACTACCCCAAGGCATATAATACTCAAACTGTCAGAGGTCAAGGACAAAGAGAGGGTTTCTAAAAGCACCAAGAGAAAAGAAGCAAATAACATGTAAAGTAGCTCCAATTAATCTGGAAACAGACTTCTCAACAGAACTCCTACAAACCAGGAGGAAGGTGGAACAATATTTTCAAAATGCTGAAATAAAAAACAAAAACAAAAAGCTATCATCCATAAATGCAATAGCCTGCATACGTATCCTTCAGTTATGAAGGGGAGATACAGTCTTTCCCAGATGAACAGAAGCTGAGAGAATTCATCACCACCAGACCCATCTTACAAAAAATATTGAAGGGATTTCTTCAGTCTGGAAGGGAAAAACACTAATGTGGAAAAAAATGAAAGATATAAAACGCACTGGTAATATTGAGTATATGGTGTCAAAATTTTTTGTGAGGTTTTGTTTCACAATTTTTTTTTTTTTTTTTTTTTGAGACAGAGTCTCACTCTGTTGCCCGGGCTGTAGAGTGCCATGGCATCAGCCTAGCTCACAGCAACCTCAAACTCCTGGGCTCAAGCAATCCTTCTGCCTCAGCCTCCCGAGTAGCTG
>CAUYRT010072988.1:0-10804 GCA_963574885.1 Lepilemur ruficaudatus
GAGGGGATAGGTATATACATACATAATGAGTACAATTCGCACCATTGTGTCCATCCTGGGGGATGGACACGTTTGAAGCTCTGACTCCGGAGGGGAAGGGGGGGAAAGGTAACACACGTAACCTAAACATTTGTACCCCCACAATAGGCTGAAATAAAAAAATATATATATATATAAAATGTAAACATACACCTACCATATGAGCAACCATTCCTACTTCTTTGCATTTACCTAAGACAAGTGAAAACATATATCCATGCACAAACTCCTTGAATGTTCATTGATACCAGCTTTATTCACAAAAATCTCCAGATCAGAAACAACTTCTAAGCCCTCCACAAAGTGGATAGAAAAAAAATAGTATATCCACATAATGCAATACTACTCAGCAATAAAAAGAAACAAATTACTGATATCCTCCAATATGAATGAATCTCAAAAATAATTATGCTGATAGAGAGAAGTCAGATTCGATGGAGTACATGCTATGTGATTCTAAGTTATAAAACTCTAGAAAAAGCAAATTAATCCACACTGTTGAAAAGCAGATGAGCCATTACCTATGGTCAGGGCCATGGACTGCAAATAGATGTAAGGAATCTTTGGAAAGTGATAGAAATGTTCTTTATGTTTTTAAATCACTGAAATAAATAACAAGTATTACTATCAGATATTTTTCTTCTTCCAGAACAACTTCTTAATCATATGAAATTATTTTTGCATCCAATAAAATGAGCCATAAACTCAAACAATTCCTGCTCCCATCTTATTTTGTCTGTCCCTCTACAGTCTCTTTTCCGCATCTCCATTTTTTATCTTCTTTGTTCCTTGCTAGAAGCTAGTAGAGGAAGTTTAAATAATTTGAAGTTAATTGGTGACTATTCAGCTTGACAGGGTATGGAATTATTCTTTCCTCCTTTGATTTTTGTGCATATGAAGTTAATGCTAGACTATAGTTCCTTCTATTTCTGCTTTGGAGGTGCTTGATGTTAAATTTCAGGAGGAAAGGCATGTTTGGCTGTTTGTCACATATTTTTGAAAATCTAGGATAGTGCCTAGAATATAAGAGATACTCAATAGAGTTTTGAATGAATGAGTGAATGAATCAATGACATTATTAATGCTGTAGGTTACTATTTATAAGACTATGTTTAAAAGTTTTATGAAAAAGATATAACCTGCACATATTTATTCATAATTGAGGGAGGGGTGGTAGTGACTGTGGCTTCATTTTCTAGCAGGAAATGATACTATTATTTCTATCACTCTTTCTCTAGCTGGCTTACATTGTATGTGGAAGAGTAGAGAAGAAAATATCAAACAGGCTAATGATTTAGGGTAGACCAACACAGAGCTGCCACTGCAGCTCTATCTCTCCTTGGCAGATCATATCACAAATATCCATGGAAAATCAGTGATACAAACTCAGAACTCACTAAGTGTGTTCTGAACATATGCATAATAAAAAATTACTAATATCTAATAATGAGGACCATTTAGCAGGAAGCAGAAATCTCAGCAACAAAAGAACCAAATGCAATATGTCCCATAGAATAAAATTCAGTCTGTATTTCTATATGACCTGCCCAGCAATGGTGGTTAAGCGTTATATCTAGTCTTTTGGTGAGAAGGAATTTGAGCTGTTAAAAAGAACCTGATGTTTATACTTCATTATTTTTTTTTAATTTAAGTGTGCATAATTCCTGTGTATTCATTAAGACTCTGTTTTATAAGTTCTCCAGAAGCACAGCCTTGGCAATTCTTATGCAAGTGATTTAGTGAAGGTACAATCCTAGGAGAAAAGTGTTAAGAATGAGAGAGAAGCAAGACAAGGCATGTGGGTCAACTGAAGCATAGCTTCACTCTAATCGCTCAGGGAGCACTGGAGCATGAACGGCACCTCAAAGTGCTTCAATCTTGCAGCAATTGGGCATTTTTGTCCTTGCTGTTTTTAAATCACTGTATCATTCAGTTGCTGGCTATGGACCACCCTCACATACTTTCCCAGTCAATTGCATTGCCAGTCAATTATGTTTCTTTCAGCCAAGAACAATTCTCACAAAATAATGACTATAAACATTAGAAGCCATCTTCAAAGAAGCTTGGGAATATGTTCACTGCCCCAGTAAGGAAAATCCAGGAAAAGCATGAAAATGTGTACCTACTTCAAAAAGTGCCATGTTATTGTTATGTATACCTACCTACACTGCTACACTGAATCTGTTAGCACTGAGGTTGTAATACCCAGTGCAGGCCATCCAAAGTGCCTCTCCTTATAGAATTCCTTCTTAATGACTGTAATTTCTGTCTCAGTTTTTATACATTGTGCAAGGAAAAAACTTCTTGGATGAGGTGGCATTAGCTCAGAAACATGAAGAATGGGCAATATGTTGGATGGATGAAATCAGAGAAAAAAAGGATTTTCAGATGGAAGGAACAGAAAACAGAATGAGGAAATACATAATTTAATTAGAAAACAGCATGCTAACTGGTTTGCCTGAAGTATTGAGATTCTGAGAGCAGATATGGAGATAAGATTTGACAGTGCATTAAGTGGAAGGTAGTACAGATGATGACTTTGAGCAGCAAGATGATGAGAGGAGTGATTAGGAGCCACTTGTGGATACTACAGATGGCAGTGCAATAACTGGGGATTTGCCTAAAAGTGCATATTCCTTTTCAGCAAGGAGTTCTACAGCAGAGTTGCTTCATGAGAAAGCAGCCACCAGGGATCACACTACGTCTTCGTTTTCTTCCTACCTTCCTTCTTTTATTTCCCCAAGCAATAGCTTCTCATGAAGCCCCATTCCTTTGCCACATTAAAAGGGCAGAAGAGACCTGAGTAACTTGGCAAATTGTCAGAATCATAAAATAAATGGTATTGTTCAGGAAGTAAAATGTGCCTGAGGGAACCACCTACATCCCAAGATATGGTTTTAACAAGTTGAATTTCAGTAATTTCTACTGTTATCCAGAAGCACAAGAGCAAACATCACTGAACAGTCCCTATGGTGTGTGTGGATTTAAGAAAATATTTTTGTGGGCAACACATTGGGTGATACAGAGCTCAAGACTCCTGGTGTCTAAAGTAGTATTCTCAGGATAATGGTCCCAGTGGTCCCAGGACTCTCATTAAAATCTTCACGGTTCTGAGCTTCATTTCCAAGAAATAAAGATGACCCTAACTTTTATATATAGTACTATATAAGTGACTCTAAATTCAGAGGGGACATGTGATGACAGGCATTCAAAAAAAGTTGCCTTAATGGTTATAAGATATGTGAATTCACAGGAAGAAATGCAGAAAGCCACATCTGAGTTTTGAGACTGTAAATTCTTCCCACAGCTTAATTATCTCATGATTTTAAGAGACTGGAAGATGATTCTCCTTCTTTATAAGGTAGGAATTTTAGATTTTTTCACTCTTCACAATGAGCATCATTCTATTTGTTCTAACAATCAAGTACTTGTGGGTATCTATAACCCGTTAGAAAGTATTGAAGAAACGATGGGCACAAATAGCTGGAAATTAAGAATGGTGTCAATTTCTTATTTTTGGTAGAGAGGGAACCTAGAAAAATAAATGGGGAGGGCTTTGAAAAACTGAAAACAGAAGAGGATGGGAAACTCAAGGCAAAAGCCAGGCATAAAGAGGGTAAGCCTTGAGCAAAACAAACACAAGGGCTGACACAATGTTATATGCATCTTGTTCTCCAGGGGCTGCCAGGATCAATGGAAAAAATGAAAATAATGTCATATGGACATATCTCTGTCGATAATGTACTTGAATAGCATGAAAAAATCAGAATTCACCATTAATTTATACGAAAATAAAAGTATCACAAAAATCAAAGGCTCTCACCTAAAATCGCTGAGAAAGATTGTGCAAACTACACATACCCTGATATCCTGGAGATTTCCCTCCTTGGAGAGACTTGCCAAGAACCTGTGGGGTGTGTGTGTGTGTGTAGTTTGTTCTTGTTAACATTCATAAATTCAATTAAGCAAGCATTTAGAAAGCATCTATTCTTGCAGTCATATTGCTAGGTGACACGATCCTTAAAATCTATTTAGAGATCAGCTAGCTATCTTCAGTATATGTCTAAATAAAATAAATGCTAAAGAAATCAATGTATTGGGAAGGAATTAGTACATGGACTGACATAACAGTCATTAAAGGCTTTCTGGAGAATATGGGATTCTTTTGTTTTCTTAGGCCATTGAACTAAATTTAGTCAAAAACCTACATTCACTCAGCTTAGGCTGAAAGTTGGGAGATACAAAATTTTACACAAGTCTCTGCCCTGTTTAGTATAGGAGTCAAGCTCTTTTTTAAAAAAAAATCTCATTACAATAAAATGATATGTGAATCTAGAAAAAGATAACTAACACAGACAGGGAAGTTTAGGGAGGCTTCCAAGAAGTGACATTTGAGTTGTTTTTTCGGGAAAGCTATGGTTTTCACAGGCAGAGAAGGGCAGGAAGGACATTGCAAGTGAGGAAAAATAAGTTAGAAGAGCCACAAAAGGACATGCTGTATTTGGGAAACAGTAAAATGTTTCTCATATAGTGAAGGTTGGCTGCAGGAAATGAGGAGGAACGAGTAAGACCTTGAACTCATGCTAGGACATTCATATTTGGGGAGGCCTTAAAATCAACTTGGACTTAAAGCCAAACATGTATCTCTCCAAACTCTCACTGCCTTGCTCTAAATATGCTGTGCAGGTACACTTACCACCTGCATCACCTTTGGCAAATCAAGTACCTCTCTGAGCCATAGTCTCCCCATTATAGTCAAGATCATTTTAATAGCACTTATCTCCTAGTGCAGCTATGAGAACATATGAGACTGTATAACTGAAACATGCAATAAAGATTAGAAGTTATGAGCATTAACTAGCATGTAAGCAAAGAGGGTCCAAATGACATCTATAATGAGGAGGCATAGCATTATCATAGATTTGACGTTAAAAAGTGGATAGCAGGTGAAGAATAGGACTGGGAGAGGGAGGTGTCACATTCACCCTTTGGGATAGATACAGGGCAATAGCACAGGAACTAAAAAAGAAAGGTTATGGTGTCAGCAAACATATCTAGAATTTTAGAAGGGACTTATTGGGGTAAAATATGTGGAAAGAATTAAAAAAATGGAGTCTAATGGCAGCTCACTGATGTCTATAAATAACTCAACTAGGAAACACAGAAACTGCAATATGTAGGACAATATGGCCAGTTCTGCTCTAAAATCCGTGTATTAATACTTGGAGTACTTGCCAATACTCCATACTGGCACTGGAGATCTTCCAGAAGAAACTGGAGATTCTTTTTTTTGATACAGTCTGAAATTGGAGCGTCAAACAAAGTAAGTGGTAGCTAAAGCAGTAAGAATGGAAAAGGCTTTCCTTTAGAGGTAAATAGACTGGGAAATCTTCAGAGGAAAGTGTCTGTGTGGAGTAGGCTCAAAGATAAGCCATGAGTCTTGGTTGAAGATTGCTTAGTTTTGTTTCCCTCCTTAGGATCTTTGTGTTAGCTGTGCCCTGTGCCTACAATGTTTTCTGCCCTGATCATCATATGTTCATTGCATATTGTCATTCCATTCTCCATCTAAGTATGTCACCTCCTCAGCAAGGGCTTTCCCAACTCCACAGACTACAGTAGTCATTCACTCTCACATCATAGAGATCCTGTATGTTTGGTTTATGTTGTGTTTCCCATGCTTAAAATTGCTGGGCACATCATTGGCATTCAGTCAATATACGTTGAGTGAATTCATGACCTCTGATAGCCATGTAACCAGTCTGTACCTTGCTTTCATATTTTGTAAAATCAGAACCAAAATTTGCCACATATCCTTGTGAGGATTATATGAGACAGTTCTGTCTAACCATAGCATATTGTCTGGCACATTACTGGTATTGAGTAGGTGCTGGTTACCTGACCTGACTCCTCTTGCATTCTTTGCCTGAAACTGCAATAGAAATAGAAGACTGTAACCCTTCAACTAACAATACAATTGTTTTGTCTTATTTTGTCTTTAATCCTTGTGAGTCCTTCATAATAATTTTGAGCCAGTGTTTCTCTTTTTCTTTCCCAGCCCTTCATTTCTAACACCTGCTTCCTCAATGTTTTTTTTCCCCCTTCACCTTTAACAGTGACAGAAGATAAAATAAAAATTATATGGAGAGTCTTCATATCACTCATCACTTCATATCATGTACTCTGCCTTCATCTCCTAAGCAGATTATGGGTTCAATGAATAACAAAATAGAAATATTACTTGCAAAATTGATATTAGGAGCTTGATTTCATTCTTTTCAGGTGTGTACTGCAAAGCAAACTACTTATGTATACCAGCTGCAAAACGTTCTGGAGGTTCTGCTAAAAACTTAAAAGTTGATCAGAATATCATGACCAGAATATGCCATTTTAGAATAAGCTAGTATCTTCAAAATCACATTAATTCCAAGTTAGTCCATTATATTATATTAGGCACTTGGAAACTAACTTCAATGAGAAGTTCTTAAGAACTTAAAAATTATTGAGATGCTTTAATAACTATTGTATGAAGAACAATTGATATTGTATATCTCAAACTTCAATTATTACCACAGATAGGAATCCAGAAGTTACAACATGTTAATTTATCTGATCTAGGCATTGTCACAAATATTACCTTTGGAGCCACTGCATTGTGAAGAGCACTGATGTAGACAGAATCAAAAGAAATCTGAAAGTTCTTTTGGAAATTTCCACCAGTATCTCCAGAATTCTCTAAATTAATTTTAAATGATTGGATTATTTTATTTATTCAATCACCAGTTTATTAATCACTCCTGAGTGCCAGGGTACCATTAGATCACAAAAAAACATTTGAAAAATATGAGATCTCAAAATCTATTAAGTGAGATCAAAGAACTTTTATTCATACTTTGCCTCTTCTTTGCAGATCTATGATGGAGAAAAGAGAGATAAAGAGTGCTTTAGTGGCTAGAATCCAAAAATATATTTGGGAGCACCCTGTGGCATTGGTACCTATTCTTATCCTAGCATCACTTTCCTCATAATTCAGACTCCTGACATTGACTTCTTCCAGGTGGATTTAACTTCCTTTTCTCAGGTTCCCTAAGAGTTGCCTTATACTTGTGCAGGGGCCCTGAATTAAAGTCCAGGTAACATCAATGCATAAGGAGAATTTTACAATTATTTCACAGTCTTGACCAAGAGCACCTCTGCACCATTAGTAGAAAGTGGCTGTGCCCACCAGGAAGATGGGCAATCACACTGCAGTGAGCACCTTTCTTCTGTGGGGATTTTCCAGTTTCCCAGACCTACAGAACTTACTCTTCGCAGTGATTTTCTTCTCCCATATGACCATCCTAGCTGCAAACGTGTCCATAATGGTGGCCATCAAGCTCAGTCACAACCTTCACACCCCTATGTACTTTTTCCTCTGTGGCCTGTCCTTTTCAGAAACCTGTACCACTATGGTAGTCATCCCCCGCATGCTAGTGGACCTGCTAACAGAGAACAAGACCATTTCTCTTCCTGAGTGTGCCACACAGATGTTTTTCTTTTTGGGCTTGGCAGCCAACAACTGTTTCATCATGGCTGCCATGTCCTATGACAGGTACACAGCCATCCACAACCCGCTTCACTATCACATCCTTATGACAAGAAAGACCTGCTTGCAATTGATGGTGGCTTCCTGGATGGTTGGCTTCCTGGCTTCTCTGTGCATTGTCATCACTATATTCAACTTGTCATTTTGTGACTTGAACACTATCCAGCACTTCTTTTGCGACATCTCACCTGTGGTCTGCCTTGCTTGTGATTATACTTCTTATCATGAAATGGCTATTTTTGTGCTCTCTGCATTTGTGCTGGTGGGCAGCTTTATTTTAATTATGATTTCCTATGTCTTCATTGTGTTCATAGTCATGAAAATGCCCTCTGCAAAGGGGAGGTATAAGGCCTTCTCCACTTGCTCCTCTCACCTCACTGTCGTGTCCGTACATTATGGGTTTGCTTGCTTTGTCTATTTGAGGCCCAAGGGCAGTGACTCCTTCCCTGAAGACATGCTGATGGCTGTGACATATACAGTGCTGACACCTCTGCTTAACCCCATAGTTTACAGTCTGAGAAACAAAGAAATACAGATAGCTCTAAGGAAATCACTAGGCAGTATAATTAGATTTTTCCCTGAGAAGACAAATAAAAGATCCCTGAACATTTTTAAAAAATTACCTAGAATTGATAAATAAAAGTGGAAAAAGTGGAGTACTTCTAAAAAAAGTCATCACTTTGTGTACAAAGCAGTTAAAGTATTTACTAATTGCCTGGTATGTCACCATTTTCCTACTACAAAGAGGATGCAGTTTTAAAAGTTATAATATGTATGGATGTGTACACATTTGCATGCAGTGAACATATTAAAAATGCTTTGGAACACTGTGTTTTCATGATAGCAGTTGCTTTTTGGGAAAAAAAGAAAATTATACTAAAGAGAGCAAGAAGTCAAAGAAGAAAGAGGGAAAGAAGGAAGGAAGGGAAGAAGGGGGAAGGAAGTAGAGAAGGAAGGAGGAAGTAAGGGAGGGAAGAAGGAAGGGAGGGACAGAAAGAAGGAGGAAGGAGGGTGGGAGTAAAGGAAAAAGAAAAAGAGTTGACTATGGGGAGCGGAATAGGGGAAAGGAACTCCTCTAAAACTGACTTATGTGATTAACTGTACATCTTGGTAAATTCACTAAAAATCATTTACTTGTACACTTAAAATGGAGTAAAGCCATGATATGTAAAGTATGCTTCAATAAAGAAGAAAAAAAAAGAGTTGACTAGTATAATTAATCAAAAAAAGAGAAAGTACAAACACAAAGTCAGAACTGAAAATGAGGATATGATCACAATACAGTGAAAATTAAAACAACTTAAGATAATGCTTTGTTCAACTCTATTCAAACAAATTTAAAAATGAGAATGAAATGGATAAATTTATGGAAAAAATTAACTGACAAAAATGACCCCAAAAGCAATAGACATTTTTTAAGATACCAATATCTGTGGAAAATTTTGAGAAATCTGTCAAAGAAGTAATTTTCCTATTCCCCATTGCAAAGCATTAGACCAGACGATTTAATAGCTAATTTGTTTAAATTCTCAAGGAACAAATAATTTAAATGCTATTAAGTTAATTTAGAACACAAAGATAAATAGTTTCTAATTTATGAACCTCACAGTGGTGGAAAGTTCTGTATATTACTGCTGTCTGATTGTGGCCATGGTAGTGAGATTCTGAAATGAATTATGGAAAATTAGACGATGTAAGGTGATAAAGGAATTTTGAGGCTACATTGTCCACATGGTTATAGTGGGTGTGAAGTGGTGTATTATTGTGGGTATGAATTACATTTCCCTAAGGACAAATGATGTCATTATATACTTATTGGTCATTTGTATGTTTAATTTGGAGAAATGCATATTGAAGTTCTTTCCCCATTTTTAATTGAGCTATATGTGTTGAATTTTAAATTTTTTGATAATTCTAGATACACATCCCCAATCAGATATATGATATAAAATATTTTCTCTCATCATATAGGTTGTTTCTTCACTTTTTTTACAATTCTCTTTGAAGCACAAAAGTTTTCTAATTTTAATGAGGTTCAATTTATCTATTTTTATCTTTTTTGCTCATGGTTTTGATGTCATAACTAAGAATCTATTGCTTAATCCAAGATCATAAAGACTTTCCCCTATGTTTTCTTCTAAGAGTTGTGAAGTATTAAATCCTACCTTTAGGTCTTTGATCAATTTTGAATTAATTTTTGTATGTGGTGTGAGGCAAGGGTCCAACTTTATTCTTTTGTGTGTGGATATCCAAATGACCCAACACTATTTATTAAAAGGACTATTTATTATCCATTGAGTGTTCTTGGCATCTTTATAGATAACCTGTTGACCATTGACACATGGTCTTATTTCTGAACTCAATTCCATTCTATTGATATATATATACATATATATATATATATATATACATGCCTATCTTTTTGGCAGTACACCCTGTCTTGTTAGTGTTGTTTTATAGTAAGTATAATATTTTGAAATTTAAAAAATGAATTATTTTTTTAATATGCTGTTGAATTTGATTTGCTAAAATTTTATTGAGGATTTTTGCATCTATATTCATGAGGGGTATTGGTCTGTAGTTTTCTTTTTTTTGTTGTGGCCTTTCCTGGCTTTGGTATCAAAGTGACATTGGCTTTGTAGAATGAGTGAGGGAGGATACCATCTTTCTCAATGTTGCGGAATAATTTCTATGGTATAGGTCTGGGACTTTTCCTTTTTGGAAGGTTTTTAATTGCTGCTCCAATTTCTGTACTTGATATTGGTCTGTTCAGGAACTCTATTTCCTCCTGGGTGAACTTAGGGAGGTTGTATGTTTCCAGGAATTTGTCCATTTCCTCCACATTATGTAGTTTTGGGGCATATAGATTTGGTTTTTTTTTTTTTTTTTTTTTTTTTTGAGACAGAGTCTCACTCTGTTGCCCGGGCTAGAGTGAGTGCCGTGGCGTCAGCCTAGCTCACAGCAACCTCAAACTCTCGGGCTCAAGCAATCCCTCTGCCTCAGCCTCTCGAGTAGCTGGGACTACAGGCATGTGCTACTACTACCATGCCCGGCTCATTTTTTCTATATATATCTTTAGTTGGCCAATTAATTTCTTTCTTTCTATTTATAGTAGAGACAGGGTCTCGCTCTTGCTCAGGCTGGTTTCGAACTCCTGACCTTGAGCGATCCGCCCACCTCAGC
>CAUYRT010072989.1:0-16805 GCA_963574885.1 Lepilemur ruficaudatus
TAGGATGTGATCAATTTTAGAGAAAGTTCCATGAGCTGATGAGAAGGATGTATATTCAGCTTTATTTGGATGGAATGTTTTGTAGATGTTTGTTTAAGTTTGTTGTTTCTTTGCTTATTTTCTGCTTGGAGGATCTGTCCAGTTAGGTCAGTGGGGTGTTGAAATCCCCAGCTACTATGGCATTACTATTTGTCATGTTATTTAGCTCAGACAGGGTTTACTTTATGTATTTGGGTCCTCCTGTGTCAGGTGCATAAGTATTAAGAATTGTTATGTCTTCTTGTTGGATTTTTCCCTTCACCATTATATACTGACCTTCTTTGTCTTTCTTTACTTTTGCTGTTTTAAAGTTTATGTTATCTGATATAAGAGTATATTCCAGCTTTCTTTTGGTTTCCATTAGCCTGGAAGTTTGTTTTCCAACCCTTCACCTTGAGTCTGGAAGCATCTTTTGGATAAGATGTGTTTCCTGGAGACAGCAGGTACTTGGTTTGTTTTTTTTTATCCACTCAGCCAGTCTATGTCTCTTCAATGGATAATTCAAGCCATTCACATTTATTGAGAGAATTGATATTTGGGGTAGATTTCTGTTCATACTGTTGGATAAATTCCTATTGTTTTGTTTTACCTCTCAAGCCATTGTGGAATCAGGGTTCTGGACTTTAACTCTTGAATGATTTTACTTTGGTGAGTGTCTATTGTGCCGTTCAGTGTACAACGCAGGTCTGAGTACTTCCTGCAGGGCAGTTCTGGTCTTCGCAGATTCCATCAGCAATTGCTTGTTGGGAAAGTCTTTTTTTCTTCCACATAAATGAAGCTTAGTTTTGCTGGGTAAAGAATTCTAGGTTGGCCATTATTCTGTTTTAGAAGATTGAGGATGGGTCCCCAGTTCCTTCTGGCTTGTAGAGTTTCAATTGAGAAGTCTGTAATTAGTCTGATAGGTTTTCTTTTGTAGGTTATCTGCTGTTTTTGTCTTACTGCTCGAAGGAGAACTATACAGAAGATTAATAAAACCAAAAGTTGGTTTTTTCAAAAAGATAAAATAAACAAAATTGACAGCCCTCTTGCTAGATTGACAAAAACTAGAAAGGAAAGGACTCTAATAAGGTTAATTAGAAATGAAAAAGGAGAGGTCACTACAGATATTATAGAAATAAAAACATTATCTTAGAATATGATAAAAATCTATATGCCCCCAAACTACAAAATGTGGAGAAAATGGACAAATTCTTAGAAACACACATTCTTGAGTCTCTCTAGGCTCACTCAGGAAGAAATAGAATTCCTGAACAGACCAATATCAAGCACAGAAATTGAAGCAGCAATTGAAAATCTTCCAACAACAAGAAAAAAATCCTGGACAGGATGGGTTCACACTTGAATTTTACCAAGCTTACAAAGAAGAACTCATACTGCAGAAATTATTCCAGAATATTAAGAAGGACAGTGTCCTCCCCAACTCATTCTATGAAGTGGATATCACCTTGATACCAAAGCCAGGAAAGGACACAACACAAAAAGAAAACTACAGACCAGTATCCCTCATGAATACAGATGCAAAAATTCTCAACAAAAACTTAGCAAACCTAATCCAACAGCACATCAAAAAAAAATTCATCATGACCAGATGGGCTTTATCCCAGAGATGCAAGGATGGTTCAACATATGCAAATCTATAAATGCAATTCACTGTGTAAATAAAAGCAAGAACAAAGACCATATGATTCAATAGACACAGAAAAAGCATTTGACAAAATCCAGCACACTTTTATGATAAAAACTCTTAACAAAATAGGCATAGATGGGACATACCTTGGGACATACCTTAAAATTATTAAAACCACATATGATAAACCCACAGCCAATATCATACTGAATGGGGAAAAATTGAAAACATTCCCACTGAGAACTGGAACCACACAAGGTTGCCCACTATTTCCACTTCTATTCAACTTACTACTGGAAGTCCTTGCCAGAGTAATCAGACAAGAGAAGGGAATCAAGGGTGTCCAAATAGGGGCAGAAGAGGTCAAACTCTCACTCTTTGCTGATGATATCATATTATATCTAGAGAATCCCAAATATTCAACCAAGAGACTCCTGGAATTGATAAATGAATTCAGTAAAGTCACAGGGTACAAAATCAATACACACAAATCAGTGGTATTCATATACACCAATAACATTCAAGCTGAAAATCAAATCAAAGATGCAACACCTATCACAATAGCACCAAAGAATATTAAATATTTAGGAATATATTTAACAAAGGAAGTGAGAGACCTATATAGGAAGAACTACAAAATACTGAGAAAAGAAATTGTAGCAGATGTAAAGGGATGGAAAACCCTACTGTGCTCATGGATTGGCAGAATCAATATTATTAAAATGTCTATACTACCTAACATGATCTACAGAATTAATGCAATCTCTATCAAAATACCATCATCATTCTTTACAGATCTGGAAAAAATTATTCTATGCTTCATATGGAATCAGAGAAGACCTCGTATAGCCAAAGCAATCTTAAGCAAAAAGAACGAATTGGGAGGCATTAGTCTACCAGACTTCAAGCTATACTATAAGGCTATAGTAACCAAAATATCATGGTATTGGCACAAGAACAGAGATATAGACCTTTGCAACAGGACTGAAAACCCAGATATAAAAACATCCTCATATTGTCATCTAATCTTTGACAAAGCAGACAAAAATATACATTGAGGAAAAGAATCCCTCTCCAATAAATGCTGCTGGGAAAACTGGATAACCACCTGCAGAAGATTGAAACTGGATCCCCACCTCTCACCTCTCAACAAAAATCAACTCACAATGGATAACAGACTTAAACCTAAGGCATGAAACCTTAAGAATTCTAGAAGAAAATGTTGGGAAAACTCTTACAGACATTGGCCTAGGCAAAGAATTTATGAAGAAGACCCTCAAAGCAATCACAGCAGCAACAAAAATAAATAACTGGGACCTGATCAAATGAAAATGCTTCTGCACAGCCAAGGAAACTATCATTAGAGCGAATAGACAACCTACAGAATGGGAGAAAATATTTGCATACTGCACATTCGATAAAGGGCTGATAACAAGAATCTATATAGAATTTAAGAAAATTAACAAGAAAAAAAATGCCATCAAAAAGTAGGCAAAGAACATGAACAGAAACTTTTCAAAAGAAGACAGAATAATGGCCAGCAAACGTAAAAAGTGCTCAACATCTCTAATAATTAGGGAAATGCAAATTAGAACCATAGTGAGATATCACCTAACTCCAGTGAGAATGGCCTTTATCAAAAAGCCCCAAAACAACAAATGCTGGCATAGATGTGGAGAGATAGGAACACTCTTACGTTGTGAGTGGGACTGCAAATTAGTACAGCCCCTGTGGAAAGTAATTTGGAGATATCTCAAAGAACTAAAAATAGAAGTACCATTTGATCCAGCAATCCCACTACTACGCATCTACCCAAAGGGAAAAAAAACCATTCTATAATAAAGATATCTGCACTTGAACGTTTACAGCAGCACAGTTCACAATTGTAAAGATGTGGAAACAACCCAAGTACCCATCAATACATGAATGGATTAATAAAATGTGGTATATGTGTACCATGGAATACTACTCAACTACGAAAAACAACAGTGAACTAGCACCTCTTACATTATCCTGGATGGAACTTGAGGCCATCCTTCAAAGTGAGATATCATAAATATGGAAAAACAAGCATCACACGTACTCACCATCACATTGGTACTAACTGATCAACACTAAGGTGCTCACATCTAAGTAATATTCGTTGGGTGCTGGTCAGGTGGGAGAGGGGTGGTCGGGGTGGGCAAACTCACAACTAATTGATGCAGTGCGCACTGTATAGGGGAAGGGCAAGCTTGTAGCCCTGGCTTGGGCAAGGCAAAGGCATTGTATGTAGCCAAAATGTTTGTACCCCCATAATGTTCTAAAATAAAGAAAAATAGAAAAGGAAACTGTTCCTATGTATGTAATTTATGTAAACACAACATCTGCTTGTGTATTGCTGACCAAATTCTTAAGTCTTCAAAGTACTTTGCTGCTTTGCATGCCTCATACTATCAAGCAAGTTCTTGTTTAAGGAATATGTAATTGTATCATAATATGGTAATTTGTTATGCAAATATCATCTTAAATTATCAATCTAACAGCTTTATTTTCCTCAGCTATTTTTGGTTCTCATTTCAGGATAGAAATTATCTAAGCAAAAGGGGAAACAAGGTGATTGATGTACTAAATTATCATTGCCCTAATTTTAGTTATGACATATTTGGGACTGTAATTTGTTTCAAGGGCCTTTTTTCAGTTTATTTTCTGTTTTTTTTGAGACAAGTTCTTATTCTGTCCCCTGGGCTAGAGTGCAGTGGTATGATCATGGCTCACTGCACCCTCAAACTCCTGGGCTCAAGCAATCCTCCTGCCTCAGCCTCTGGAGTAGCGGGGACTACAGGTGTGCATCACCACACCCGGCTAATTTTTCTGTTTTTGCTAGAGATGGGATTTCACCCTGGCTCAGGCTGGTATCGAACACTTGGCCTCAAGCAGTCCTCCCACCTCCCAGAGTGCTGGGATTACAGTCATGAGCCACCTCACCTGGCCCTTTTTTTGTTTTTTATTTCATTTACTTAGATTCCCAAATTTCTTCATGGTATTCAAGCAAAACCTGTCTTTAAAAGTCACTGTTCAAAATTGTTTGAATGAGAGTGGAAATTTAAAATGTTACTGACTGGGCTGGAGATCATTAATATAAAATGTGTCCCACCAGATACCCAAGATTCAGTTCCTAATCATCCCACACTGAAAGAACCCCGAAGATTTTTTTATTTTTTTATGGAAATATAAATTTGTTTTATATTTATTTATAGTTTGCATAAACTCATTTAAAGTGATCAACTTTCTATTATAAACATACCAGTGTTAGTTGAATTAGTCTAAACATTTCTATTTTTACATTGGGAGTAATATTTTAATTTCCTTGAGAGTTACTATATAAGGGAGAAAATTGATAAATTTTGAACCACATTAAAATTAAGAATTTCTCTTCATCAGAAAAATATTAAGAAAGTCAAAAGAGAAGCCACAGAGTGGGAGGAGATATTTGCAGTATATACAGCCAACAGAGGACTCATAACCGCAATATGAAAAGAACTACAAATCCAGACACCCCACTCCCTCTTGCCTGCCCCCTGGCCAAAGATATAAGACTTGAATAGGCAGTTCACAAAAGATGTTCATTTAGCCCACAAGCCCTTTTTAAAAGGTTCTCAAAAGCTCTCTTATACGGAAAGTGCAAATTAAAGCCATAATGATGTAACATGGTATTACTTACCAGGATAACACATGAAAAAGACTGGTAAATGTACAACAACTGAAACTCACATACACTGCTAGTGGGAATATAAATTGGTAGAACCTTTGACCAGCAATTCCACACTGAGGTGTATAGATCCAACAGAGATGCACACATATGTGCTCCAAAGAATATGCCCAAAGTGTTCATAGCAGCATTATTTGTGCTAGCATCAAACTAGAAGAAAACAGCATGTTCATCAAAAGTGAATGGAAGCCAGGCATGGTGGTGCATGCGTATAATCCCATCTACTTGGAAGGCTGAAGTGGGAAAATCGCTTGAGCCTAGGAGTTTGAGAACAGCCTGGGCAACATAGCGAGACTCTATCTCATTTAAATTTTTAAAACTTAAGTAGAAAAAGACTCTTCATCTATGTTGCTTGTAGCATACATAGATGAAGTTCACAAACTGTTGAATGAAAGAAGACATGTTAAGTGTGCATACGTCATGACCTCATTTAAATAAATATTAAATTCTCATGCCTTTCCCATGCTGTAAAGTGACTGTTTCAAAACCTGGCAGCACCAATCTGTGGTGCTAGAAGTCATGGTTTTTGTCTTTGGAGGTTACTGAGGACCTATGCGTGTGGCTTCTGAGGTGTTGGTAATGCTCTCTTTCTTGATTGAGTAGTAGTTAGATAGGTGGGTTCAATTTGTGAAAATTCTTAAAGGTATACACTTAAGATTTGCATGCTGGTCGGACATGGTGGCCCACGCCTGTAATCCTAGCACTTTGGGAGGCTGAGAAAGGAGGATCACTTGAGCCTAGTAGTTTGAGGCTGTAGTGAGCTATGATGACACCATTGCACTCTAGCCAAGGCGATAGAGCAAGACCCTGTCTCAAAAAAAAAAGTATGCTTTTCTATACCTATATTTCAATTTTTATGAACGTTTAATTTAAAAAATTCATTGAACCTACTCCTTTTTGTGTATTATGTTGTACACTGGAATGCTAACAAGTATAAAATAAATAAAAATTTAAACAAAAAGGATTCTTCAGTGTTAGCCATAATTGTTCTTTGAAACCTTTTTACTTTTATAGACTGATGCTTTTATTTGGCTATTTTGGTTTTACTATTAATAAGGACCTTTGTGAAGTCTGAATATTTTAAAGGCCCAGAAACAAAACTTCTTGGCTATTAGCGTAGCATTTATTAAATATGAAAACCTGTCAATGTTTAAAAGTTACAGAGGGCTAAAATAAAGTACTGGTAAAATCTTATTCCTAGGGACTCTTTTAGTCCAAAGAGAATATTTTTCCTTTGTAGTAGTGCAAATCTAGTTATGGTTTAATATGCTTCTCAGTCAATAATATGTTTTTATCATCCTTGTGTTCTCATAAAACTCTTCTAACACATATCATATTCTGCCACATGTTAAAGTTCTTTATATTTTTCCCCCCAGAATACTATAATTTTTTTGAGGGCAGGAACTATTTCTTTATTTCTCCTAGCGTGGAGCATTGCTTATATTAAACAATCAGAAAATGTTGATTTGTTCCACATTTTATAGAGGATTTAGTAATAAAAACCCCAGAAGTTTTGAATTCTTATGCACATTCCCCTTTTATGTAGGACAAAATTAGTTGCCATTTCTTATGTGATGTAACATCAGTCCTGGTTGATGATCTTGAAATTTTGTAGCCATCATGCCTCTGACTTCCATTGAAAAAATGTGCTTAATATATGTTAGCATGGTGAACTTTGTCTAAGTTTAGCTTCAAATGGTATAGATAGTATTATTTAAAAATTGCAGATCGCAGCGGGCGGGCGTGGTAGCTCATGCCTATGATCCTAAGCACTCTGGGAGGCTGAGGCAGGAGGATCAGTTGAGGCCAGGAGTTCAAGACCAGCCCAGGCAACATAGTGAGTCCCTACCGCTACAAAAATCTAAAAATTAGCTGGGTGTGATGGTGCACACCTGTATTCCCAACTATTCTTGAAGCTGAGGCAGGAGGATTGCTTGAGCCCAGGAGTTTGAGGTTGCAGTGAGCTGGATCACACCACTGCACTCTACCTGGGACGACAGAGCAAGACTGTGTCTCCAAAAAAAAAACAGAAAAAAGGCAGATTCAGAGTTATTACATTTGATAGTATACGTCATTTTATCCTAAGAACAATTTATATGAAAGTAAATTACAAAGTTATGCAACTAGACGGTCATGATGGAATTTTCTGGCATGGTACCTATTTTGGCTTTGATGCTGAGCTTATGTAAATATTTGGTTACTTTTAAACGTTTCCTGAATGGGGCTGGGCATGGTGGCTCACACCGGTAATCCCAGCACTTTGGGACGCTGAAGCAGGAGGATCACTTGAGCCTAGGAGTTGGAGGTTGGGGTGAACTATGATCACCCCACTGCACTCCAGCCTGAGTGGCAGAATGAAACCCTGCCTCAAAAAACAAAACAAACGTTTCGTGAGTAAATTGCTGCCCCACTCTTACAAGCTGATTATGCTGACGAAACATTTTAAGATGCTGATTTCATTGATATGGTTATCTTATATATTTCCAATAGGCAGGGGTATAATAAATTTATTGGCTGGCAAATTTGATTTCCTTTTTGGTGAAACATTAAAAATGTGTAGTGCATGCCTGTTTGGAGTGGCTAATTGTGATTATGGTAATTGCCAAAGGTGCTTGATGAGTTCATGTCTCAAGTATTTTTCTTTAATGTTTTCCGACAACCCATTTGTTGAGGTGAAAGAAACCAATGAAATTGTCACCAAAAATTAATATATGTGTATATTTATCTTTATAAACTATTTTAGAATAATTTTATACTTATATAAAATTTGCAGAGATGTTTATATGTATTTTAAATTGCCCTTAGTGATAGTTACTTAACTAGTATTTCTCTTAAAAGTTTAATATTTTTATGAAGCTAGGTATGGTAGCGTGTGCCTGTAATCCCAGCTTCTCAGGAGGCTGAGGCTGGAGACCAGCCTGGGCGACATAGTGATGCCTCATCTCATTTAAAAAAGAGGGTAAAAAAAATTTAATATTCTTAATAAAACCATTGTAGCCTCTTATTTTTGTTCAATAGAAAAATATTTTGTTTTAAAGTATATTATGTTTAAATGAAAGTATGCTACTTTAGTTGTCCTTTTTCCTTAAATGTCACTTTTCTGTGCTGTAGCATGACCATCAATCACACACAGTGCTGTGAAACATGGGTATGTGGGATTTATGTTCTGCATTTATGAGCATGAATAAACTTTATTGATTCGGGACCATGGGAATCATTTAGCACAGAATCAGAAATCTGTCTGGTGAAATGTTTCCAATTTTACACTTTTATAAAACAAAAAGAGTACTTTAAAATTTCACATGCCAAGTTTCTATTCCCTTCCCCTGTTTCTGTTGTAGTTATATGGTACATGAGAGAGCAGCTCGTAAGGACAGAAAGATACCGTATTTTTTTAAATTTAAGATAGCTTCAATTATAAGACAACTTAGTATTTTACGTATCATTAAGAAAAAAATGCAGCCTTCTAAACTATGATACATTGCTGAGATGCCGCTGATTACAAGATGCATGCTGATTTCAGCAATGTTAAAATGAAGAAAAATGTGAATTTTAGATCCATGCAAAAATTCACTTCTCTAACACAGTTATTTGGGGTTTAACTTGGGACCTCTACCTTCTATAGAAGTCAGTAAGAGAATCATTCACTTGAACTTTGATTTGCTTTTTGCTAAAATACTGTTGGAGACATGTTCTAATCAGTGTGTCTGACATTAAGAAGATATGAAAATTTTCAGTGAAGTATTACTCTTGTAGACAAATTTGAGTGCTTTTGGGGGGCAGATAATAAAAAGCTGAGATGTGCTTCATATAACCTGAGTTCTTGTCTGATATGGCCTCGGAGAGCCATTTGGTCGTGTTCCTTCTCCTTTGCATTTTCACTGTTTCTCTTTACTGGTCATTCACTCTCCTTCTAGTTTATAGTCTCAGAAAACTTTTTTTCTCAACTTTGACCCTTTTCCAAACTACTATCACCTTGATTTTCTCCCCAGATTACCACCCCTTTTTTCCCAGCATTGCCGGGGTTGCCCACAGATACTTCCTCAGCTCAGTTATTTACTGAGCAGTTCTCTGCATAAGACTTATATCTCTGTCGTTTTGCCCGGAAACTGCTTTCTCTTAGGTCCCCAGTAGCTTTCTAAGTTTCTAAAGCTGGTGACCTCTTTGTAGTGCATTTGTTAAGACTTACCTTTACTGCTCTCTAATATGTGCCTCTCCCAGCTCACTCGCTCTCTCCTTAGCACTATGACTATAGTTTTTTCCTCTATGCCAATTTTATAATCTGTAATGTATAGATTTGCTTCCTATTCATCTACTCTATTAAAAGAACATTGAAAGATGAAAAAAAAGCTCCATAAATCTATCACTCTAATGTAAAGGAATCTACTTTTTGAGTATTTCTGTCCCTGTATATTTTTCATTCTTTACCTACTGTAGTTGTAATCCTGGTAGGTGTATTATAAAATCCAAAAATTCAAGGCTTAATCCCAAAATCCAAAGTGCTCTAAAATCCAAAACTTTGTGAGCGTGGAAAATTCCACATCTGACCTCATGTAACAGGTTGCAGTTCAATGATGGTTCAATGTACACAAACTTTGTTCATGTACAAAATTATTGAAATATTATATAAATTTACCTTCAGGCTATGTGTATAAGGTGTATATGAAACATAAATAAATTTCATGTTTAGACCTGGGTCCCATCACCAAGATATCTCATTATGTATAAGCAAATATTCCAAAAACGAAAAAAATCTGAAATCCAAAAACATTTCTGGTCCCAAGCATTTGGATAAGGGATACTCAGTTTGTATTTTATTTTCCACCATTACATGATATCAATTATTTTTCTAGGTTTGCATATGGTCTTCATTATTGTCACATTAAAGAACAATAAATTATGGTTATAGTGTTGATATACCATAATTTTCTATGTAATATTTTTTTATTGGATAATTGACTTGTTTCCAGATTCTGTTTCACTTAAAAAAATTGTAACAGAGTGTAACGTTTTGTTTCTGTTGTATTATTTACATAGGATCCATTTTTAGGAGAGCCATTAAATGCTTATTCAAATGTTATGAGTATTTTCTAAATATTACCCACTTTTAAAGGTGCCATCCTAGTTCATACGGCCATAAGCAGTTTAATTCATACTTACTAGTTTAATATCTACAAAATATTATTTTGCTCATTTAATAGTTCTAAAGTCATGGCTACTTTTTGTTTTAATATTTATTTTTTGATTGTTAATTTCCACATCCATTTAATACTGAATTTGTATTTCCTTATGAATTCTGTCCATTTATTTATCTAGTAATCTAATATAGAAGTCATAGCAGAGAAACCTATTTTATATTGTAGAATGTCTGAATCATCTTCTTTGTAAAGCAAATGCATGGGGGTAGATCTTCCTGCTTATTCACAGTCTGATGGCTTTCATCCATGTGACGCTTTAAATTCTTGCAAATATTCTAGTGTTAAATGGGCTTTTTTCCTTTCCTCATTACATAAAAATTTAGAGGAAAAGCTGGTAACTTTCTTGCTTTATTAGCTGACTATTTCTGTTGTTACGACAGCACAGGTTACTCTCATACATACAATTTGAGGGAAATTTTGTTGTTGTTGAATTGTGCCCCAATTTTTTTCTCTCTTTGCTTTTCATTTGAAAATGGTTTTAACATGTAAGATAAAACTTCAGTAATTTAGATGTCATATGATAATTCTGGTCAATGAAAAATGGCTTTCAAGAACTTGGTATGATATTTATGTTGACAGTAATTAAGAGACACATCTTTCTGTGTTAACCTTAACCATTTGCTATGTAGTGCAGGTTCATGCACTTAGACTGAATTTTTTTGTTAAGTAAATTACTTGACGGTGGACTGTGATCTTTTTCTATAGCACTCTTCTCACAACTGAATGAATTTTTACTGTAATCTGTGCATCACCAACCATTCATCTAGTTATTTTAACCAGGAACTTCCAAATCATCATCGACATCTTCTTACCCCATTGCTTCTTTATTTTGGAAAGGGATCTGGGTATAGGGAAAGGCTTTTTTATAATTAAAAGGACGTTTATAAGTGGAAGAGAAGAAGCCAAAGAAGGGATCCCAAAGAGAGGGGGGACAATGGATAGAGCAACGTATGTCCACTGGGGACGGAGTCTGGGTGTAGAACCCAGCCGCCGACCTGTAAGCCATGTTGGGTCGGGTGGATTTTCTCATAACATGTGTGGGTTACTTGCCTTCCGAGTGCAGGCATACATAAATTAACTCGTAAGTTATCTGGAACATTGTCTAGCTTCTTTAGTCCCTAGAATCACTGGAGGAGTTTCTCATGGCCTTCATCCAGGGGCTAGTGCCACACATAGCCTCTCCGAGAGAGGCGGGGACTGATGTAGGTGTCATGCTCTTTAGTAACCTGGATCACCATCCAAGGCCTGCTTCTTCCAGAATCTGCTGACACTGTTTTTCCAGGGTTCTGCTAGGAAAATTTATTTGAAGGTCCATCTTCTTACATGTAAGGAGTTACAAGTCTCTTGGCCCAATTGGGTTAGTCTTCAGTCTGTTTCCACATGCTGTATATTTCTCCCAGTTTCTCACTGCTCTGGTTTGTTCATGTCATCTGTATTGGGATTTCCTGTACCTCTGTGAGTTTACTTGTATTCTTATTTTGTTAATAAATTTTATTGAGATAGGATGGCAAAAAGGTAAATCTGTAAGCTGTGTTAAAAAACAAAATTTTTCAACAAATTTAAAGATCTGATGCATGGCAGAACAGTTGGTTTTTGTGAGGTAGCTTGACTAGTAACAAGGAAAACAACTCAATACAAAAAAGTGGATTGGTTAACATCAGGTCACTTTCCTTGGAAGGGTTAAAGCAGAGGGGACTTCTTATGATAGCTCAGATTGACTGGGCTCTTTCTGATTGGTTGCTAAGAATCTCCTATTTTTTGGAAAAACTGGCCTGTTTGGGATATTTCTGATTTTTAAAGTTTTCGTTTGATTGTGTGGCCCCTAATATAAGGGATTCCATTTTGGTTTGGTTTGTTGGGGCCTAGTGCAGGAGCTCAGTCCTAAATAATGGTATCTCATAAATTTTATTTAACAATTAGTAGCAATTTTGAACCAGAAAACTTTTCCCTTTATATAGTTTGCTTTTCCATTTCTGCTTTCTGCTCCTGCTAGTTCCCCTTAATTCCTTCTCTGTATGTACAAATCTCAAGTTTAATATGCCATTTACTTTTAGTATGTCTATGACATTGCTCATGAAGTTTTTCGCTTGGAATATTTTTGCCCCATTGTTCTGCCTGGGAAATATTATTAGGGATGCACATAGCTTAGTAGCTCAAATCAAGGCCTCGGTTCATATTTGGGATCCAGTACCACTTGGTAGCTGTGTCACCTTGTGTGAATTATGTCTTTTCCTCCTCCATCCCTCCTGAGAACTATGGATAATAATAGCATCTGCCACTTAATGTTGGTATGAACAATCAGATGAGCTAGTCAAAGTAAAACACCTGGGACGTAGTCCTGAAACATTGTTAGCTTAAAAGGATTGGATGTGTAAGTACCTAACCTTGACAGCTCAGCTCATGTGTGGCATTCCCTGGTTCCCAGCACAGGGCTTCTAAGACCCTTATACACTTTTCTGATGGGGGGATAAGAGCATCTTTTGTTACTATATTTGATCTTAGACCCTGGTTCTTGACACAGGAGTTTCTAAGATCTTTGAACTGTCAGGAGTGATAAGAGTGTCTTTTTGTATGTTAATGAGATGACTGGTGGCTGAAAGCTCCTATATAGCTTTAGGGTGGGGCCTGGTTGCTGGGGGAATCAACTGTATGGTTAGAGGTTTGCAACTTTCTGCCCATCCCTTTACCTTCATGGAGTAGAGATTGGCTGGAGGTTGAGTTGTTAATTCCCAATGGCTAGTGATGTAACTCATCATGCCTACCTGGTAAAGCCTCTATTCTCCGTAAAAGTCCCTAAAAGATAATGTTCAGAGAGCTTCCAGGTTGGTGAACACAGGGAGGTGCCAGAGGGTGGTGCGCCCAGAGCGGGCTTCCCCTTCCCGCATACCTCCCCCTGTGCGTCCCTTCCATTTGGATGCCTCAGTCGTATCCTTTGTAGCTGGTAACCAGAATAACCGTTTTCTTGAGTTCTGTGAGCCATCCCAGGAAATGATCAAACCCCAGCAAGGGGTCGTGGGAACCCACAGTTTATTGCTTGTCCATCTGTAGGACCTGAGGCCCGGACTTGCAGTTGGCATCTGAAGTGGGGCAATCTTGTGGGACTGAGCCCTTAACTTGTGGGCTCTAAGCTAACTCTGGGTAGACAGTGTCAGCATTGAACCGAATTGTAGGACATCCAGTCGGTGTCTGCGAAGAATTAAAGAATTGATTGGTGTGGGGCGCCCCCCCAACACACATTTGATTTGATGTTGGAATTTGTTGATGGTGTGTGAAAGAAAGAGTTTCATTTTACCTAGCGTATTAGTAAAGGTTCTCTAGAGAAACAGAACCAACAGAGATGTGTGTGTGGGAATGTGTGTATGAAATACATAAATACATGGGTGGGGGAGAGAGAGATTGATTTTTAAGGAAGAAATTGACTCAGTTGGGGCTGGCAAGTTAAAAATCTGTAGGGCAGGCTGGAAACCCAGGCAGAGGTGGATGCTACAGTCTCGAGGCAGAATTTCTTCTTTGGGGACCCTCAGTTGCTGCTCTTAAGGCCTTTCAACTGATTAGATGAGACCGGCCCATATTATCGAGGATAATTTTCTTTACTTAATGTCAGCCGCAGACATTAGCCACATCTACAAAATACTTTCTCAGCAGCACGTAGATTAGTGTTTGATTAAATGAGTACTGTGGCCTCGCCAAGTTAACCTGTAAAACTGACCATCACACCTACCGTGGTCTTAACGAGTGTAGAAAGACACTGTGTGATTGGGTAAGTGTCATGTCAGTAGGTTTTAGAGCAGAGGTGCTGATGCCGCCAGACACTCAGCTGAATGTTCATGCTTTAAGTTCTTAGAGACAATTCTGTTTTTAGTGACAGTAGAACATGTATGGCCATGGAGAGGTCTGTGCGTGTTTATCCAACTTGTCTGTGAAGGCTGTTCTCCCTCGCTTTGAGTAGTTAAATGTGACAGTTACCATTTGAGCCTGTTTCC
The DNA here is from genome assembly GCA_963574885.1 of Lepilemur ruficaudatus. NCBI lineage: Eukaryota > Metazoa > Chordata > Mammalia > Primates > Lepilemuridae > Lepilemur > Lepilemur ruficaudatus. The sequence continues at coordinate 14,599 of CAUYRT010072989.1, forward strand.
TTCATGCTTATTTTTAGTGAAAAGATCCGTGTATTGGCTGAGTTTCAAAAATTTCATAAAGAACCTGATTATTTAGAATTCAGGCCAAATGCACAGTTGTTACTGTAGAGAGGAAGGCAAACATGGCTTTCTGATTTATTCGGTGTGCTCTGAAGGAAAGAATGGAGAATTCGTGTAGCAAAATTATGGCTTAATAAATTCAATGACTGTTAGGCCGATACACTTAGTACATACCTTTGGGTATAAAAACTAATGGTTTGCTGAAACATACCTCTAGCGTATTCTGTAGCAGTCCATTTCTTCTGTTAACCTGTATAATTGCTTCTTACTTAAGATGTCACCTCTGCTTAAAATGAAAATCTTTTCTATGGGCTATGGAATTGCTCTTTTTGAAATAGTGCTGTTAGAAAGCAAACAATGAATTAGAGCTGAATCAGCCAGAACCGTCACTTGATGTCTCTATGTAACTTACCATCTGTTTTAAAGATCTTGTACATACTGTCATCCATATAAAATATCGTCCATTATATTCTACGTTCTGAACACTATTATGTAACATTTAAACCCTAGAGAAGTAGATGGTATCTTTGATGCCAAGTTTAAATATGTAGCTGATGACTTTTTCAAGTTCTTAAAATGTAATGTTAAGTAATGTAAAGAACCTCTTGCTCTGAAAGTGGTTACTAAGCTACCGGGTGCACCTTACTGTAACCTTGGCCAGGTCAGCTTAGCAATACGAGTTTTTTTTCTTTTTTTTAAATCCAGTTATACTGATTTGAAAAGTTTAATTTTTTTTTTAGTTAAAAGTTATACTGTTCATATGCATATATATAAATGAATTGATAATCTAATTGGTATGAGCCTATGAGAAGCAATCCCACCTATCCCTGTAGCCAACTAGCAAAATAGCAGATTTGTAAAACTTTTTTTAAAATACTTTTTTTCTTTTGAAAAACCACAATGAGAATGATGCCTTCTCAAGTGTTTTAATTGGACTTTGAGAATTTTAAGTACCTTCTTCTGTAAATAACAAATGAGATCTATGGTTTTATTTTGTTTAATCTAGTATTTGCTAGTATCTTTGCTCATCATTCATTTGTGTTTGAATAAATGCCATTTTGAAGTATGGCACACTCACAGAAAGGTGCACAGGAAGGACAGGTAAATGAATTTCAAAAATTGAACTCATTATGAAGCCAGCTCCCAGATCACAAAAACAAACAGGCCTGAGACCAGGTTTTGGATTAACGTTATGATTTGCAGCCTCTCAGCTAGCCATGTCTTTTTTTTTTAATAATCTCAAATTTTTTTTTTCTTTTTTTGAGACAGAGCCTTACTCTGTGGGCCCAGCTAGAGTACAGTGGCATGATTATAGCTCACTGCAACTTCAAACTCCTGGGCTCAAGTGAGACCCTGGCTCAGCCTCCGGAGTAGCTGAGACTACAGGCGCAGGCCACAATACCCGGCTAATTTTTTTCTATTTTTAGTAGAGATGGGGTCTTGTCCCTTCCTCAAAGCTGGTCTCAAAACTCTTGACCTCAAGCAATCCACCTGCCTCACCTCCCAGAGTGCTAGGAATACAGGTATGAGCCACCACGCCCAGCCAGAATTTCTTTTAAAAAATTGTGAAAAATAGGTCAAATGGGTTCCATACACTCTTAACCCACCTTTCCCAAATGTTATTATCTTATGTAACTATGGTAAAATTATGGAAATCAGGAAATTAACATTGATACAATACTATTTACTAATCTGTACACTATATTTGTATTTTTATCAGCTGTTTCAGTAATGTCTTTTGTCTGACTGTGATCTAATCTAGGATCAAACATTGCATCTGGTTATGTCCCCTTTGTCTCTTTTAATCTGTGGTGTTTGTCAATGGTATTTGGTACATCTGTCATTCTGTCTGCATTTATCAATTGAAATTCTCCTATAAGAAAGCTTGGCCTTCTCTTTCATTTGCTTAAATATTCAGTTATTTATTTTTATCAGTTTGGACTTGTAGATATTTGTTTTATTCTGTGGATTATAATCTATTAAGACAGAGTCTCACTCTGTTACCGGGGCCAGAGTGCTGTGGCGTCAGCCTAGCTCACAGCAACCTCAAACTCCTGGGCTCAAGCGATCCTTCTGCCTCAGCCTCCCGAGTAGCTGGGACTACAGGCATGCGCCACCATGCCCGGCTAATTTTTTCTATATATTTT
>CAUYRT010072992.1:0-29048 GCA_963574885.1 Lepilemur ruficaudatus
AATAGGGGAAAGGAATTCCTCTAAAACTGATTTATGTGATTAACTGTACACCTCAGTAAATTCACTGAAAATCATTTAATTGTACACTTAAAATGGAGTAAAGGCATGATATGTAAAGTATACTTCAATAAAGAAAAAAATTACTCTTTATGTTAAAATTTTAAAAATAGATATGAATCATAGTTTAAAATACAGATAGATCTTGCCCTTGTGCAATCAGCTCATACTTATTCAAATAATGACTTAAGGCTAGGAGAGAAGACTTCCAAATTTGATCCATGTCTCTCTAGCCAACCATTTCTCAAAGAAGATTCCAGATCTTCTTATTAGATACTTCTTACTGGTAACACCTATTAGCTGTTACCGGTAACACATACTTGGGCAAGGCATTTAGTCCCTTTTATCCTGTTTTCTCATCTGAAAAATGGGGGTAATAAATGTATTGCCCAAGTTTAATGTGAGAATTAAATGAAATAGTGGCAATGCAGTGTCTAGGAGAGCCTGTGGCACATAGAAAACACTTAGTAATGTTAGGTAAATAGGATCTCTGGCTCTTCTCGGGACAAGGGTTCCCTGTTTTGGTGCTGTTTCGAGGAATTGCTCCACCTGCAAGAAGGATAAGGGCAGCACTCCATTTTGGTGTTGTCCCACCCTTACTCCTATCCGGAGCAACTGCTACACCTGGAGAAGGAGGGAATGCTGTATCAATCTAGCAATTCCCCAGCCCAGGCATAATAAGGTTTAGAAAGTGATCTAGAGTAACCTAAGGGTAATTGATATGCCATTAGCTTGAATCTGCATTGCAGTTCACCCCCGCAGGTAGGCTCTCTTAAAGGGAGCTCGGATATGTAGATGGAATTTTGAGAACACCTGTTGATTATTTGATAACATCCTACACCTCCCAAGAGCCCTCCTCCAGACTGGGCTAATAAAAAGAAACAATTCAAAAAGTCAGAAAGTTGTGAGTTCCCACCTGGAACAAACCTAACAGTAACCTGAGAGCAAGGGGAGGGGCCACAGGGGCTGATGCATCATCTGAGGGTTTTTTTTTTTTAAACAGCGTCTCGCTCTGTTGCCCAGGCTGGAGTATGGTGGTGTCATCATAGGTCACTGCAACCTCAAACTCCTGGGCTCCAGCGCCCCTCCTGCCTTAGCCTCCTGATTAGATGGGACTACAGGCATGCGCCACCACACCCGGCTAATTTTTTAAAAAATTTTTGTGGTGGGGGTTGTCTCACTATGTTGCTGGTTTTGAACTCCTGGCCTCAAGTGATCCTCCCACCACAGCCTCCCCAAGTGCTAGGATTACAGGCGTGAGCCCCTGCACCTGGCCATCTGAGAGGTCTTCTGAATTATTTCACTGGTCGGTGCTGGAGCAGCCAGTCGAGGATACACACTGCAGCCCTGCTGGACACAACACAGCAGCAGTTGTGAGCCAGCCTATAAATCCTTCCTCATTTTGAGCCAAATCAGTTTTGTGCCATTATTAATCTGCATCCTGCCTAGCCCTCAGGCTGGCGACCTGAGGAATCCTTCCTGTCACGCAGAGAAGGATGAGTGCATGGAGCCACGGCTGACATTCAGTGACGCTGGTCTTGTAAGCTTAGCAGGTACAGACTAATTAGAATGTGCTAGAGCTACTCCAGGTGGGTCCCCTAACTTAATCAGTAAGTGATGAACTGCCGCTAGGCAGAGGGCCCAAAAAAGACTTCCTGTCAATTCTCAGCTCTGAGTTGATTACTCCAGAAACTGAAAGTATTTCCCAATTTCTTCTCCCTGTGACAGTTGTGAATGTGCTGCTGGAACCTGGATGTTACCAAGTCTCCTTCCCTTCTGAGGCCTCCTGCCTTTGCCATTCATTGTGGAAATCTCGTTGCCCTCTCGAATGCATCCATCACTGCTGGCTCTGAAATCCTGCTTCCTGCCCCATCCTTGTGGCTTGCTCTCTTTCTTCCCATTTAAGGTAGCCAGAGCACAGACATAACCTGTCTCCTTTCTGTTGCAAAGTACCACTAACACAAAGCAGTTGTGCATAACAGACTTTTCTGGTGATGTTGTGGCTAATGAGAACAGACAGAGCTATTACAGCTAGGGGCAGGAAATAATCTCAAATGCAACATCAGATATCATTGTTCCTAGAAATGCTTTGGCTATTCCCTCCATGAGGAATTTCTCTCTGTGTCCCTCTTTGGCACCCCCAGGGCACTCCAAGGCCAAAGATGCCTAAAGAAAGATCAAGAAATGTCCCATCCTTCTATATGGATGGAGCTAACCATTCATTAAGTGCCAGGGACTGCACTAACCGCCTATATTATCTCAATCCTCTCAGCAATACTCTGTGCTAGACACTCCTATTTTACAGATGAGGAAACCGAGTCTCAGAGATTAGTAACTTGGCCGGGAGCACACACCTGTGATTTGAACCCAGCTCCTTCTACTCCAAGCTCACGCTCCTTACTGCTACACTTGCTGCTGCCTTATGTAGCCCGAGTCTTCACAAACCCTGAGGTCATCAAAATCTATTACTTTACCCCTTAGCTCAGCAAAGCGTTTTGTAGAGTCAGGTAAAAAAAATTCCCTACCATTTTACTCTATGCAATTGAATCCTGACTCCAAGAGCTCTCTTGCAAAGATAGCCCTCCCTCTCCTGAGATAACTTTCATATCCGCTCTGATCTCCTCTCCACTAACTGTTACTCTTCTAGATAGCTTTCTGCTGTCTCTGCTTTGTCAGCTCTTGTAAAGAAAGAGCCTCATTTAATGCTACGAGCTAGGATCCACCTGCCCCCTCCCCTCTTGAAGCAGATGAATCGAGCCCCATAGATAAGGCAAAAACAGGACTTTTGACTCCGCACTGACTCCCTGGTGTTTTCTGCAGTGGCTGTGGAAGCGAAGTAGGGCCCTCCCCAACCTGAAGCCACATTCTCTTCCTGCTATCTCGTTAGCCTTCTTGGAGCTGAGCTTCAGCATTCCATTAAGTGAGTACACTGAGCCCTTCTGAATCCTCATAATTCTTAGTTATGTCCAAGCCACTGGTTGGGATAACAGCCACAGATAAGAGGGAGTGGACATTCAGATGCAGTTATAAAGCAAACACTGTGTTCTCCTGCCTGACCTTGTACTAAGAGACTACAACAACAGAACCCACTGTCCAACAGAGACCTTAAACCAGACGATGGTGAGAAACTACAGCTCTGCTACCCGAACTAATACATACCTCTATCTCCAAGCACCGAGACATTACAAGTGATGAACTAATCAACAGATTTTTTTTTTTGAGTATATATTTGGTATGAGGCATGCTGTCAGGGAAATTACAAAAAGAAAGAAAGATCTGCCTGCCTGCACGGTGGGAACTTACAGCCTGTTTCTGAAGATGGGCTATCAGAGATAATTGTCCATTCGGGAGAGGCTGTGCCAACTGGTAAATGTGTTGGGCTGACACCAAGGGCTCCAGGATTTCAGAGAAGGGAGGCAGCCCTGACCTGGGAAAGGAAAACACGACCTTGGGCCTGAGATGAGGGCTGCACGGAGCCTTCCTCAGTAGGGTGGGGAAGGGCGCGTAGGGCCTGGTGTGGAGAGGGGCAGCAGCAAAGGTGTGGGGGCAGCAATGTGAATGATGTATTCAAGGGACAGTGAGTCATCCCCTTGGCTTTCTTTACACTACAGCTGCCACATCATGGTGGGCACAAAACACGTTATTATTTTTTCTTTTTTTAAAGACCTCAAGAATAAAGCAAGAGACCCCAATTCTCAATTTAGAAAATATGCCTGTCATGTCAGTCCTCAGTGACCCCAAGGAGGTGAGAATTCCTGGTCCCTGACAAAATTCTCATCCTCTTTTGCTGGAAACTCCATTGATTTAATGCTGTGATTCAGGATTCTGATCTTTGGAAAACCAAAAAATAACCTGGTCAAACCTTACCTCAATTACTAAGCAAAGCATCAATCATTATTCTGACTTTATCCTAATTGATCACAAACGTTTTTCCTGTTTTAAAATACTTTAAAGCTATTTGGAGCCAGGAAATGAGGAACCTGATCCTGGTCACATTACTACACAAATGTATTAGCAGTTGTTTTGGTGCGTGTGTGTGTCAGATGCATTTCCTGAGGATTAGAATGCTGTTTCTGAATGCCCGGGTGCGTGTCAACGGTGACCGCTGGTCGGGGCAGGCTCCCCGGGCCAGCCCTGAGACACTCCCATCTCCAAGACAGAAGCAGGAAGATTTTTTGCTTTTCTGGTATTTTCTACTGAAGTTGTTTTTGTTTTTCCAGTATTTTCTATTCAGGAATACTAGCTGCCGCTAACTCAAAATGTACAGGAAGCTCTCCTATATTTATCTTTTAAAAATATTTTTTAACCAACCTACTTTTCTTAAATAGTTACTACACGCCAGTGTATTTAAATAGGAAATTCATTCTCACTTCATGATTTTAGGAAAATTAAAAGCAAAACAAATATTATCAGAGTACTGAAGGAACTACTGGAAACACTGTGATCTCTTAGTCATAGGCACATACTAGGAAAAATTTGACTAAGCCCCACTTGAGTGTATTAAAATAGCCTTTTTCCTAGCTCAGAATCACATTTCAAAGGGTGCCTAGGTGTAAAGCTAAGCCAAGTATAGCCTAGCCACAAAACCGGGCCAAAGAGAATAGCTGTTTTCTATTTGATTTCAAACAACAGAGCGCATCACGGAGCTGTGAGCACACACAGAACTAGTAGTGACCAAATCTGAGAGGCAAGGAGCTGGGTGACCTTGAGCAACACACCTGCCTTCTCTGGGCATCTTCATGTAGAAAATGAGGGGGAAGGCCTATCATGCCTTCACACGCAATGACAAATGAGAAAACGTGCAAAAGCACTTCGTAAACTACAAGTTTTTCTATAACACAAAGGAATCGTAGAGATGGTTATCTGAAAAGATGAGTTATAGACAAAGCTTCTTTTTAAAAAGTCACTTTAATATCTACCTTTTTGTGATTTAAATTCAGCAAGTAGAGGATCATTCATTAAAACCCTAAGAAAATACTCTTATCTGTGTCTTCCAAATGAACCATTTCTCTTTTTACTGTCATTTGGAATTGTCTCCATGGAAGAAAAGTATTTAAAGGACAAATTATCTGGCAGATAATGGAGTGAGTTTTTTTTTTTTAAGTGTCTTCAGTCCAGAGACAAAGGGCTTTCTCTGCTATGCCTCTAGTCTTCTGTTGAACACAGTTTGATTTATTTGACAATATAGTACATTTTTTCAGATAAGGTGAGGAAATAGAGGGCGTAGCAGCAGTCGCATGGGGGAAGTGTTGGGAGGGGCACAGGAGGGGAGGAGGAAAGAATATGGCGGAGCTGACCGGAAGTGTCAGGAAACCACACCATTATCTTCAGACTGCAGTTGGATACACAAGGACCCTCCCAGGTGAACAGAGCACTTTGGCAAGTCTCCATCAGCCCGTGAAGGTGTCTGGGCTTCAGCCTAGTCCCAAGTACCTAGGGAGACTGGCCCCACCTCTCCTCCACTGCTGTGCTCTTCTTTGAAGGCTGATCAATAAAAAAGCCACGGAGCACTTTTCTAAGAAGGCCACGATCTGTTATTCAGGCAATGAGGGAGCCCTTCAAGGCAAAGTAGATACAACGATTCCCCAATGCCTGGCTTCATTGCGTGACCTATGCTAAATACGCAACAGCTCACTGTCCCCACTTAGAGCTTAGAACACAAAGAGCCTGATTTCTAATTCATTTTCTTTGGAGACAAAATCATTACAATAGTCGATCCTAATATGCTGGTAACTGTGATCCCAATTTTACTAAATGAAATATTATTTCTCAGCTACTTTTCAGTATTGACAGCTGCCTTTGCCCACTTGCAGGAAACTCGGTTCACGGCAGTCCTGACTGCTCCCTATGGAAGCTCCCAGGGCCTCCTCACATCTGTGAGACCCATTCGCTGCCCTCCTGACAAGCCAGGATACAAAGTCCTCCCAGAAACTCCCTTTCCATCCTGCGCTGTAAGGAAATGCCAGGCAGAGATGTAGAACCAGGAGGGTAACGTTTAACCAGACTACCGCGTCCTCTACTCATCCCCCATCTCTAGCTGCTGGGATCTCATATCCACCAGAAGTCTCAGGCCCGATTCTTTATCGTCATTCTTTATTCTTTAGTGACAACAGCTCTGAGGCTGATCTTTCTATGAAAAAGTAGAGAAGGGAGCTTTTATTTGATTTTGCTTAACAAGGGGTTATGAGTGAGGTTATGCCATATTCCTGTTTCTTGCTAGTGTCAGCGGATTCCTATACCTCCCCAGCAAGCCTGGTTTTAAAGCTTGGGGGGAAGAGAGAGTTAATTGATGATGTTTATTGAAAGCTTCAAAGCTGATGACGTTTATTGTTTCCGATGGATGTATCCTGAGCATCGCCGACTTCCTCTTCTAAAACCAGTTTCTTAAACGATTAATAATTCCTCTGCATCAGCTAACCAAGACCACAGTGGAAAGCATACAGGAAAATATCACTGAGAACAAAGCTTTTATGGTCAAATAAAATAAAAATAATAGTTCACCGGTTTATTTATTTGAGAGACATTTGTTGACCACTGTGGGGGACAAATGAAGTACGGGCATCTCTGTCCTCTAGGAGCTTACAATCTAATTGGGAGTCAGGGCTGCCTCCCTTCTCTGAAATCCTGGAGCCCTCGATGTCTGCCCAACACATTTAGCAGTTGGCATAGCCTCTCTGGAAGGGACACTTAATTATCCCTGATAGCCTATCTTCAGAAACAGGCTGTAAGTCCCTCGTGCAGGCAGATCTTTCAAACACTCTGTGAAAGAACTTTGGATTTAAACCTTTATACAGGTGATGTCTTTGATGTCTCAATCTTCCTTAGCTTCACCAGCTATCATAATATCATGTCTCAAATGTTGAGGATGAAAATTGTTATTAATATTACTGTAGCTATAATTTATTGCGTGAGTACTCTGTGCTAGGCAGTGTGTTAAGAAGTTTATATATTAATATATATAAAAAATGGCATTTAATCCTCACAACAACCTCCTGTGTTAGAAATTATTATAATATTCCCAATTTACAGATGAAGAAACTGAGGCATAAAGAGACAGTAAGTGGCTGCTTAGCTAGTAGGTGGTGGGGCTTGTATTTGAACCCCAGCAGTCTGGATCCAAAGCCCACACTCTTCACATCCACACGTACATACTTTCTCCTTTACAAGGAGAACCAGGAAGGCACATCCAATTCATGAACATAGTAAAACCAGGTTTCTTGGGTAGAAAAGGTTTGTTAAATAGAGGATTGTGGAATTTGGCATAAATTATCTGGAATTTTGCTCTCAGGGTTACTCTCTGGGTCACCACTCTCTGACTTCTCAAGCTCATACAGCAGTGACAGAGCTGGGGGTCAAACACAAGAGCTTGACCCAGAGCGTGCATGCTTCTGTCAAGCTCTGCATGATACGTCTCCAGGTGTCTGCCCAAGTCCCATTTCTTGGGAGTGTTAGGAGGGAAGCAGAGATGGATGTTTTCCACTGTGAATCAGTCTGGTCCCCTGACATCTCCATCGCACAATTGGCCAGCACCCTGCCCAGCCACAAGGCTCTCCCAAAGCCTGCATGCATCCTACTGCATGCCTAAGCACTCAGAATATGTATGCATCCCACTTCCCCAACTCCTGACACCAGTTTTCCTCCATCAGATGTGTCACTTTACTGTTATAAATCCAGTCCCTATCTCAACATCTCAGAAATCTATTGCGTTGTCTAGTGAGGCATAGGAAATTTGTTCTTGAGAATAAGGGTTACTAAGAAAATATTAATGTTTCAAGTCAGAAGCTAAAGAAACACACGTATTTCCAAAGGAGGAAGTCCTAAATCGTCTTCTGAATGCACAAATGATAGTTTTCGAGAAGCATTTAAAGAGTTTTCCTGCTAACTCGAAAGACCCAAGGTTTGTTTTCTTTGAGGTTTCTTAATGGAGTCTAAACACTTCATTGTGTTCACTAGAGCAGCGAATTGAATATAAATTGACAGGCATTAAAAGGCAAGCCAGTGAGTCGGAGCACAATTTGCATGAAATATGTCATTTTTGTCTGCTTTTTTTCTTACGGTATTTAAATGCTCTTATGAGGGATGAGTATGACCTCTTCTTAGATTGCTTCCTTAGATTGCTTCCTTTTGTCACCATTGCTTCCTTTTGTCACACTATCGGGGCCACCCCCTCCCACTGCTTTCCGGGCATCATGCCCAAGTTGCCACTTGGGGGCAGTCTAATGCCTCCTTCCCTTCCCATCGCCATTTTCCCTCCTGCCTTCTCAGCACAGGGTTCTTAGGTTGTTGATCTGGTTTCTGGTCCTTCTTATAATAGACGGGTCATTACCAATCTCTGCAGTTACTAAAAATGAAATGAAGGGTCACATTCTTAAAAAATTGAAAAATATACATTGCATGCATACAGCAAGGGGCATCAGGAATACTGTCGCTCAGAAGAATGCAGCCAAGGCAGGCATGATGATCACCTTTTTTAGAACAGACAACTTGGCCGGGGAAGGTTAAATCATAATTTAAACCCTGAATGGTTCTGAAGCAGCAGGTTCTCTGATTCTTTGGCCAGTGCTCTTTCCTCTGATCATTCTGAAATAAGATCCAGCCTTTATTTTAAAGGAACATCATTGTTTAATGAAGACAGCAAAACAATAAATAGCAGTAAAAATAATTCAATAGAAGAAGGAAATCACATAATCACATTTCTTTTCCTGTATCTACTCATAAAATGGTTTCAATCTCAAGGAAGAAAAAAAAAATCACAATCCCCTTTCAAAGTTTAATAAAAATTCATTTAAACATGGGAATAAACAGCTTGCCCAGATCCTTTCCCCACCCTTTCATCCTCAGTAGGCAATTTAATTAGTGGGCAAACAGCCCAATGGTGGATTTTTCGGATACAGTGGCATGAACGAGTAAGATCCGTCTTTGCACATAACTCCTTGGCACGCCACTCTGGCTGCATTACAGAAACAGAACAGAGTCGTATGGTTCCTGGAAAGTGATTATTTGGCAGAGCTCTACCTTTGGGTGAATTCACATAAAGCCATTACTCAGGTGGCCCTCACTGGTGCCAGGGCACGGGGTGGATGGCGGAGGATGTGCGTTGAACGTGTGTGTGATGGTACGAGGTCCTGAGGTGGAGAGGGAGAACATAGCAAGGGAATACAGACCTGTAAGAACAAGGCTGTGAATCATTCCTCCTTCCTCTGCTCTTGCAATCTATTCATTTAGCCATCAAGTGTACACTTACTACCTATTATATGCTTGGCACTGAGCAGAGAGTTTTGCATAAGTGAGCACAAGACATGAACTCTTAAAAGATTAATAAAAAAGGTTCATCCCTTTGACAAGCTTCCATTTTAGATAAGGAAGTAGTTTTTTAAAAAGTTATTTAACAAAGGTTTATCGAGCTTCTACTCTGTGCACTGGCGATGTCTGGCAAGCCTCAAGGCTCTGAAATGAAATATTGATATATTAATATTACAGTGGAAAGAAGCATCTTTTAGACCCCATGTTATTGACATAGTCAAGGTTATACAGAAATGCAGAAGAGATGACGGGGGGGAGGGGTTGCTGTTTTTAAAACTGCTCTCAGAATGTGTTCAATGTTAAAGTTAGAAGCAACTAGAAACAGTTCAAGGAATTTGCCAGACGTCTTTCCAGGATTTTTTAAAAGGAGCAGGCAGAAGGGCAAACTCTCATCTCAGGTTTTTGGCCAATTAGGCATTTTTCCTGTTCCTAACACCAAGACTAGCTGTGAGAGAGGCCCCACAATCTTCATTTTAATGTGTCTACAAAGGTGCAGGTGAAATATAAGCCTTAAGCATAGTCATCCTTGTGTAATCTGCTTAACAGAAATGTCCTCAGCACTGTGGTTGTGTGGGTTCCATGTCCTTGTCCCCTCCTAGCAAATGGCAGGAACAACCCTTCCGCAGACGGAAGCTGGTCAGGTTTTCAGCCAGTGTTCAGTCTGTCCCTTGCTACCTCCTGTCCCTCTGAGTTTGGTCCTTCTAGCCATCATTTCTCCTGGCATAAATTTGGTCCTGTGCTGCAGATCCTGATCAACTCACCGTCATGCAGTGATTGTGACAGGAAACCGGAGCAGCAGCAGCAGCCACTAAAGGAGGAAAGGCCCAGGCCACCATAGGGTACTTCAGCTGCTACCAACACCAGCAGCATGCCCAGCAGCCTTTCGTGCAAACTCAGACCCAGACGTCTGTCCAGCTTGATGCAAAAGCCTTCAGAAAGGCACTCTGCAAAGTAAAACACACTTTGGTTCCCCTGGAACCTCGCTTTGATTTTAAGCAAGTCATTTATCCTCTTTGGACCTTATTTTTCGTATTTGTGAAACAAAAGTGTAGGACAAAAGACTCTGATGTCTTTTTCAGCTCTAACTTTTTAAGATTCTGTGTATGTAAAAGCCAAAGGAAAAAAAATACAGGGCAGGAACTATTAACAGTCACTGCCCTGTAGCTGAACCAAGAGAGTCAGTATTAATGTTTTTCAGGCAATTAGCACAGGGGCAGCATAACAAGTAGTAGTTGGTATACACAGACAAGCCCTGGACTCTGAGTCAAAAGACATGAGTTCTAAGACACCAAAGAGGCATTGTGCTCTATAGAAGTAGAAAAAAAATCATGATTTTGGACCTGAGTTCAAATTAGGACTCCATCAGATAGACTCAGGATCCATCTATCTGGGCACGTTGCTTAACTTTTCCGAGTCTACTACTTTGTCAATAAATGAGAATAAACAATACTTCAAAGAATTGTAGTTTAAGATTTAGAGACACAGGCCGGGCACGGTGGCTCATGCCTGTAATCCTAGCACTCTGGGAGGCTGAAGCGGGAGGATTGCTTGAGCTCAGGAGTTCGAGACCAGCCTGAGCAAGAGCGAGACCCTCTCTCTACTAAAAATAGAAAAAATTAGCCAATCAACTAAAAATGAAACAAAAAATTAGCCGGGCATGGTGGCTCACGCCTGTAGTCCCATCTACTCAGGAGGCTGAGGCAGAAGTATCGCTTGAGCCCAAGAGTTTGAGGTTGCTGTGAGCTAGGCTGACACCACGGCACTCACTCTAGCCCAGGCAACAAAGCGAGACTCTGTCTCAAAAAAAAAAAAAAAAGATTTAGAGACATAGAACTTAAGATCTGTCAAGCTCTTGGTACATTGTAGGAACACAATAAATGTTGGTTTATCTAAGTGGCTTTTTTATAATAAGATCTCTTAGGGAAGGGAAACTAACCTGTCTTGAGTTCCAGCTTTGCACCAGAAACTTCTGTGACTTTATCATTTAATCTTGATGAAGTGGCTGTTTTATCTAAATTTAACCTAAATTCACTTTCCCCAGAAGGAAAATGAATGTAATAATGCCTTTCCTGCCTAACCCATAGAGTTCTTTTGAAGATTAAAAGGATTTAATGTAAAAGGACCTTGCAAAGTGTCAGTTTTTATATAAATGTGAATATAATAGCTATTGTTTTATGAAAGACTCTTCATAGTATGTGAAGGGAATATTCAGTCATCCAACATACATTTAGTAAGAGCCTACTATTTGGCTATTTATTCAGAACGCTGTCTCTGTGCTCAGAGGCTTTATAAACAGGGATACCGAAATAACACCCAGGAAACCAATGAGAGTGGTTAGAAATAGCTGAGCTGCTATTGTAGTAGAAAGAAGTCAAAAGAGACTGATCTGACTTAAAGGACAAGTAGATTTAAGGTGACGTGATTAAGAGGAGACATTATTATTAAGAAATGATAAGAAGAAATAATAACAAAAGAAATTGCGTGAAAATAGAAAAAGAGGCAGAAAAAAATCTCTTTGGAAGCCTGTGAAGAAATTAGGATTCTTGCCTTTGTAATTTACAGGAACATTAAGTATTAAATCACGCATGCAGCAAATGTTCACTGGGCGCCTACCGTGTGCCAGATATTGTTCTAAGTGCTGGGGATACATCAGTGAACAAATTAACAAATCGAGGAGTTTATGTGCTAGTAGATGAGACTGCCAATAAATATAATAAATTAATAAATTATACAGAATGTTAGAAGATGATGAGTGCTGTGGAAAAACCAAATTAGTAGAGTAGGGTAGGGGGTGACCGAACGGGGCAGGAGTAAGGGAGCAGGCGGCCGTGTGGAATGGAGCAGTTGGGTGGGGTTTCACTGAGAAAGCACATGAGAGCGAAGGATTGAAGGAGGTGAAGAACTGAGTGAAGCAGATCTATAAGGAACGCGTTTCAGGCAGAAGGAACAGCTAGAGTGGTTGTTCTCAAAGTGTGGTCCCCACCCACACCAGCATCGTGAACATAACCCAGGAACTTGTTAGCAGTACACATTTTCAGGCTCCATCTAAAACTCTGGTGGGCCCAGCAATCCCCGCTCCAGGGAATTCTGATGCTTCGTAAAATTTGAGAGTCACTGAGCTACCATAAAGGTCTAGCTGGTTTGTATCATGCTTGTGCCAGCCTCATGTAAGGCCAGCATAGCTAGAGTGAAATGAGCGGAGGGAGAGAAGAAGTAGAGAAGACGGAAGAGCTCCATTGAATGCTCTCATGCTGGACGTTGCATTTTTATCTAAAGTTCTACCTATGCAGTAATTTAAGGAGGCTCTCTTCCAAAGGGGAAAAAAATGTGTAATAGCATTAGCTGGCTCTGCTTGGAGTACATGACAAGAAGCTCCAATCATAGACCAGGAGAAAATGTATGTTACCAAGGAGCCAAACACCTCACCATAATTAACTGTGTTTTCTTTTTTTTTTTATCAGCTGCTTTGAAAACCTATCATTGAGAATTTTCAAGAGAAAATGACTTGGGTTTCCCAGCTGAGACTGTTTGGAACCTGGTCGCTGGGGTTTCCATAAACTAAGCTATCATTAAACATTTCTAACGCTGAAGGGGGTCATTAGGTGTGCGAGCCCATTCGACTTAAACTCCTATTTATTTTGGTTGTGGATCTCTACATAGATTTGGGTCCCTAAGGTAGAAAAGAAGATAATGGCATTTATGGATCATAAAAATATATTTTTCTCCTCAAAGATTTAAACAGATGATGTAACGAGGGCTCCAGTAAGTGGTAGAAGCTTCCACTCAAATATTTTGCCTGAACAATGACTCCCTGATTTGTTTCTCAGTTAATAAAGATGACCAGGGACTGTCCAAGATAAGCAACTCTTCCTTCATATTTACCCCCTTGGCCGCACAGCAACGGCCAGCTCTGTGTTGACACTGATGACAAGAGCTGGGGGCTGGGCGAGGCCCCTCAGGGCAGTTCTATGGGAAGACGCTGGGTTAAGAGAGCATGTCCTTTAAGGCAGATGTAGTTCCACTGTGGCGCCAGGTCCTCTGGTCTCCAACAGGGGCCAGAGGGAAGAGAGTTTTAACTGGTCTATGCTGGCTGGTGCCGTGCTAGTTTTACACCTATCTTCTTGCCATATTTTATCAGCTTGTTTGCACATATATCCTGGGATTCTATACCTCGGATTCTAATTTGAGCAGATAGCGAAGCTAGGACTGCCTCAATTCTACTTTGGTTTCATGACTAGATTCTAGCGTCCAGCCCAGCTTTTCCCAGCACCAGGCTTGGCCTGCCCCTGCCTTTGTCTTTACAGTGTCCCGGTAGTTAGGGTCCCCTGTCATCCCCTTACCCTGACTCATCTCAAGCTCAGAGGTTTCCTTGTGCTCACGCCCATCTCCCACGGGACCTCTATCTGGAGTCCTTAAGCAGCAATTTTGGCTTCACTGTCTACTCCTCATTTTCTCAAGGTCAGACCTTGGAGTACCTTAAGTGTAGAAAGCAATATTTAGCAGCAGAAGCCCCTCCTGGCTTTGTGATATGCCTGTGTTTCCATTTCAGGGATAAGAAATCAAAATTATTACAGTCGATGAATAATAAGCCCACTTACTCACAGGAGCTTTGAGAAAGGCTCGCCAGCCTAAGTAATTCCAGGCAGCCTTCTGCCGCCACGACCAGTGATGAATCACAGAGGCTGCCGCCAGGGACGTGACATTTTGGGACAATGCACATATGACTTAAGACACAGCACAGGGGAGAGAAAGACTTAGACCTGACCAGAACAAAGAATTAAAGGGTCACCAGTAAGTACTGCACTCCCCTCCTGAGACCGAGTAACAGCAAAAACACTCCCTTCCTGTTTTTCCTATTTGGGAGTGGAGGAGACAGTACAGCCGCCTTCAGAATATTCTGCGTCCACTAATGCTCCCTGGACAGACACACGCACAAGCTCTGTGACCCATTTAGACAACCTCCTCCCAATCAAAAAAGGCTGCACTCTTCTTTTGTTTCGTCAGCACCTGAATGTCTCCCAGTGAAGTTATCTTTTAAAAATGAGATCATTACATGTGAAGCTCTTAGAACAATGCTTGGCACATATTCAGCATTGACTACGTGCTGGCTATAATTATTATTTTTCTCTCCGGTCTGCAAATGAATCTACAGCCATTTGTCTCTTCAGATGCCGGGATCTTAATGCCCCTCCACCCCACCCCACCAGATCTCATCGCAATGAAAAACAAACAACAACAACAACAAAAACCCTGCGCGTTCTAATCAAAGCCTGCCACAGTGTGCTATTTAGGTTGCTTTTTAAAAATTAGCTCAAAACTAAACGACTCAGGGGTAGGGAAATTAATTTCAAAAGCTTAAATGATAACCAAATGTAATGTGGAGACCTTGTTTGGGTCCTGATTCAAACAATCCAACTGTAAAATGACACTTTAGAGACAGTCAGGGAAACTTAATTATAGACTGGGTATTCAGTGATGCCAAAGTACTGCCGTTAATTTTGTTATGTGTGATAATGGCAACGTGGTTATGTTTAAAAAAAAAAAAGTCAGTGTTTTGAGAGATTTAGAGATGAAATAATATGATGTCTGCTATTTACTTGAACGTAGCTCAGCAAATAAAAAACAAGTAAAATAGGGAAGGATAGAACAAATAAATGTGGCAAAAGCTTGATAATTATTGAATATGGGTGATGGGCATATGGCAGTTTCTTATATTTTCTCTACTGTACTGAACTGGCCCTTAAGTACCGCCCCTCCCCCCACACACACAAAGTTGCCGCCCAAAAGCTTCCAGCAGTGACAGTCAGGATTGTGAGGCGATGAGCAGGTGACAGAGCAGCTAATAGCAAGGGCTGCAGGGAGGGACGTAGAAACCCGGACCAGAGGTGAACATGCTGGGTGGGGCCACAGTGGAAAGAGGTTTTGGTGAGACTGAACTCTGGATCCCTGGAGTCTGGGGGAGAGAGAAGAACAGGAGAGTGGCGAGCACTGGGGAAAGAGGAAAGTGATCAGAGACGCCGACTGCAGGAGACCACCTCTGCTGGCTTGGCGGCAGCCGGGCCACTCTGCCCCCAGGCCCTCCTTGGACTGTGCCAGCCTCTTGGCAGCAGAGTGGGCTAGCCTCTGGCTAGTCTTTCCTCTGGAAACAGAGAACACTCATAGGGAGAAAAAATAGAATTACCATTTTCCCTAGAGTTCACATGCCCTAAAATGACAAGATTCTCTCCACAGTGCTTTTCAGGAATAGGCAGGGTGTGATTGTGGGAGGCTTGGGAAGGGCTGTTTCTGCTCCTAAAATATTTCCCCTCCTTCTCTTTTTACCTCAAATTCCATCTAAAGGGGGCAAAATTCTTTCTTTTCACATCTAGAGCTCAGTTTACAGTATTAAAATTCTTAGGCTATGACTGCAGCTCACTCACCCCATTGTGGAAAGCACCAAGATCACGTCCTTCCTACCCCCGCTGGTGAAAAGCAAAGACAGCCGAGGGCCTGGCCACTGAGAGGATGAAGACAAACTCCAGTTACCTGCTGGACAACATTGCTGAGTGCCGTTTCCCTGAACCTACCGGACAAACAGCAGTGGATGGAGCGTGCTCAGCCATCCTGCTCTCAAATAACGCCGAGGAAGACTGTGTGAGAGAGAGGACCTGTATTTCATTAATGACTCAGGCGTCAGAGATGTCTCTTTTCCCCCAGGCCGCACTCAGAAGAAATGTCAGATGCTTAACATATCCCTAGCAACCGGCAACATTCCTCCCTCGTGTGCCACCTTGGCCTCACTTCCTGAGTTTCTGAAATGGATTGAGAGAGGAAGAAGGCGGGGCGGACCACACTTCTATATTTGCCTCTTCCCTTCCCACTCTGGGGTTTTAGAAGAATTAATGAAATAGGGACAGCACCTGCCCCCCTGGAAAAAGACACCTTTATGTGTGGTGGGAATGAGGCCATTTTCTTTGCATATTTTCCTCAGATGTTTTTTTCCACTCATCACCTGATTTTGAGTAGCATAAAGGAATGCAGTTTCCTTTCTATTTTAGTCCATCATATTATTTTCTGACTCAACCACGTTTTAAAAGAAAAGCTAGGTTGTATTCCCACTAGCAGTTCCATAGAACAATGTTCCAAATGGGTTGTAGTAAAGTAATGTTAATCTTTGACACAGAACAAGGGAAATGTATCATCTCTTTGTCCATCTTCCACTTGTTACAAGAAACAGGAATCTTGCAAAAACGCTGGAGTCAAGTAGGCAGGGAGAGAGTGTACTGGAAGAAAGGCTCACCCAGAAATGGCAGCTCCCCTTTCACTCTGGTCACATCTCCCTCTTTTCTTTGGGGATGTGTCCCTCCTCACCCCCTCGGGTCCTGTGAAGCTGTTCATCACAGTACCCCACCCCTCTTCTGGCTGCACTGGGAACTACGCTGACCCAGGTTGGCCAATCCAAGTACATCACGATTCTGACCACTGTTACTAGTTCAGAGGTGGGCAAATGACCCAAGCAGTCTGATCAGTGTCAAAAGCTGGCACTGCACCATCCAACAGAGCTTGTTAACTCTACAGAATGTCCTTGCTGAGTCAGACCTTGCGATGGACATCTGGCCTGGCTCTGCGGTATGTTCACACTCTTGATACCCGGTGGGGACAGCTAGATACTGGGGGCTTCCTGCCTGGGCCACAGGCTGATCAGAGCAGAGTCAAGGTTCCAGGGAAATGGAAGCTCCTGTGGTTTATCAAAGCCAGTTTTCAGACGGTACTTTTGGTCTCAGCCCCCTGCCCTCTGCCTCCGATGATTAGAAACCTGGAACTTTCAGCCGTGTCCTCCCTCCTCCAGGGAGGAGAGAAGAGCTAGAGATTGAGTTAATAATCAATCACGTCTATGGGATAAAGCCTCCATAAAAATCCTTGAAGTATGGGTTCGGAGAGCTTCCAGGCTGGTGCACAAGAATGCATCCATGTGCCGGGAGGGTGGCATGACCCATCCACAAGGACAGAAACTCCATGCTCGACATCCTTCCAGACCTTGCTCTATGTATCTCTTCATATGGTGATTTGTTTGTATACTTTAACAGTAATCTAGTAAGTACGCTGTTCTCCTGAGTTCTGTGAGCTGTTAGAGCAAATGATCAAACCTGAGGTCGTGGGAACCTCTGATTTGCAGCCAAGTCAGGCAGGTAAACTGGAGACCCAGCACAAGCATCTGGCATCTGAAGTGGGGGCAGTCTGTGGGACCAGGCCCTTAACTTGTGAAATCAGAAGCTAACTCCAGGTAGATAGCATTAGGATGAGTTAAACTGTAGGGTACCCAGTCGGCATCTCTTGAGAAGTGGGGAATTGCTTGGTATGGGGGAAAAATATCCCACATACCTGGTGTCAAAAGTGTTTTGTACTGAGTGTAAATATTGAGAGAAACTGTTTTTCCTATATAGCCCCCAAAGGGAAACTCACAAGGACAGAAGGAAGATTTGGGGCTGGTGACTTGGGCTCTGTGCCAAGATCTAAAGATCTTTGAGCTAAAGCATCATTGAGTGGCTTTGGCAGATCACAAAAAGACCCCTATTACCCTTTTCCCACGGTAACAGATGTTTATACACAACCACACCTGGCTAACCAGGCAGGAACTATGCAAGAGAGAAAAAAGATGCCACAAGATGACCTGTTGTCACCTCTAGGCATAGGATAGACTGTCATAATTTTTAAATATCTTTCTCAAGGGCCAAAGTATTATTCCCTATAATTTCCATCTGAATGCTTCAGAGAATAATAGTTTCAGCAGAGACAGCCTGGTTTCCAGGGGTGGAGGCAGGGCACTCTTTGGACCAGAATGTACTTGGCAACAGAAACACTCTAGGCCTTTCTATAGAGCAGAACAAGAAATATGGAGATACCAGGTGGGTTAAGAATTTAGTGCCTTTTAAATGGACTAAGTTCTGGTGGCGGTGACACTGGGGAAGGGTGGTAGTGTTTTTTCACTGGAGGCCGTGGTCTACTTCACTGAAGTAAGACCAATTTCCATTTTTACCAGCTACATGTGGAGTCTTGTGTTGGACTTAGCAGGCACCATATTTCTACTTTATTCCTGAAAGTGCCCCTTAGAAATTGGCAGTAAGGCAGCTGTCTGGCCTGCCCCTCCATCCAGGTCTGTGTCTGTGTGATTCCTTCTTTGTGCCCTCTATGCTTCCTCAACCCTCTTTAAATAGGTCACACTGTCTCCCACCAGAGGGCAATGGAATGTATTAATAACAGAATTCTGCAGATAAAGCCTAATCTGCAGCTGTCACTGTCACCACTCTGTGTTTGGAGCCTGCGTGCCACTGACCTGCCTTTCCAGAGGCCTCGCAACACTAGGCCCTGCCAGGGCTTGTTCTGCCTCACTTAGACCCTTCTGGATGTTTAATCCTGTAATGCTAATGAAAGCTTTATCCAATTTATGACATCCTGCTAATAAAAATGTTGGCATGCATGGCCATTTCATATCCTCTTGGCTGTGATAAAATAGTCTGTGATTCTATTTGGAAATGATTTTGACTCAAGGGGTTTCTTAGCCAGAGATAAATTGTTTCTTTATATCTATCCTCATGGTCATCTGAATTTTATAAGTTTAAGCATTCTCCTGTCAAAGAAAATATCCCAGATATAAAGTGTGACTTCTGGCCAAGGTATTCTAAGGTGACAGACAGTAGTATCTGAGTTGGATTATTTAATTAAAAAAATCATATTCTCTTACTTGCATTCTTCTTTAAGCCGCAGTTTGGACACAAAAACATTTCAAGGGTCGGTGGCAGGCATTTGAATTACCTGTAATGGAGGAACAGTGAATGATTAGCTAGTAAATATGATTTTTAAGGAATTCTAGTATGAGAAGGCAACAAAAAACTGTTTCAGGCTCTGCCTTCTGAAACACAGCAAGAGAAAACAGATTAGGATTAACAAATACAGCCATATTAACTTATGACATGCAGATAGAAATGGCCAGGTTTTAGCACCACGCACAGGTATAAGGTGATCCACTGCCTTGGTTTGCCCAGGACTGACCAGGTTTTAACACTGAAAGTCCCATATGCCAGGTAACCCCTCAGTCCCAGGCAAACTAAAACATTTGGTAACGCTAATGGGGGCCAAATCACAGATCTCAGGCCATGACCAAAATAAATAGATTGTCCAGGTATTTTTATGGTTCATGTATATTATTTGTCTTGATTTCTTTGTGTCTTAGTAAAAGAAGGGTTAAAATTCTCAACTTCCCACTCAGAATTGTCATAAGAAACTGCCTCAATTAATTGCTATGCAATTTGCAAATGTGAGATGCTATAAAATTATAAATAATGGCTTGGAAGTGATTTTAATGTAGCTGGTAGACCTAACCTGGCTGACACCAAGGTCTTGCTGTGTAACTATTAGAGCTTTGCCTGTGAAGAAAATCAAGCCCATTGTGAGCAATTTTACATTTCTTTCATTCCTGCTAATGCTAGACCACCTCTCAGGACAGTACAGGGCAACCTTGGCTCCAATTTTGTTTAACCCAGCTGGATGCAGCCAAATTATGGGCTTCTTTTTAGGTGGAGCATATTTTTGTGGGCTGTGGGAGACCTGTAATTCTTTTTTTTTTTTCCTTCTCCTTCTCATGCAAACCATTTATAGCTTTGGGTGATGTAAAATCCACAGGGTGCCACAACAGTGTCATGCAACCAAAGGGCTTCCCGCAAGATCCATCTGGGACACAGTGGAGCCAGGGCCTCGCCCAAGTCTCTGTCCACCCACTCTCAACTCCTCCTGCCCCTGCCCCTGAGCAGGGTAGCAGCCTAGAGAGCCTTTTAGTTCTTTCACTGCTTGTGGTTCAGAGGCTTCAATTACCAGCCAGGTTTTCTTTTCATCGAGAGAGCTATTGTTTGATGCCGTGCATTCATCCATCCATAAGCACCTCAAATCTGTCTGACTTGCTAGCTTCAGAACCATGGCAACAGCCTAATGTTGTGCAAGAGTCCTAGATTAGGAGGCAAAACCTCATTTTTAGGCCCAGCTGGCATGGCCTTGCTGAGATATCTCGGGCAAATTGCCCAACCTCACAGGACTTCTGTTTCCTTATCTGTTAAATGAGATAGTTGGATTAAATTAGTTCTAAAGCAACTTTAACCTCTAAAATTATACGATTTAATACAAGAGTGCTAACTGGCAGGGAAAATAGGAAAGAGAGGGAAGAGATAAAGAGATACAAAGGAAGGTCTAAGCAATAAAGTGGAAGCCAGAGCCCTAAATTGAAATGATGATCAGGGCAAGATCTTCAAAGGGCTGGCCAGCTACCAGTTAGAACAGAAATACATGCACCATCACCCTAAACTTTTAGTAAACATGCTACCCAACAGCCTTCCATTGGGGGTAATGTGGAGGAAAGATTACCATGGAGTCAAAAAAAATAACATTAAAAAGTTGATTCTAAGAAAACAACTCAGAAATTCATTACATTGAAATCCATTTATAAGTAGGTTGTTTTCTCAAAACACAAAGCAAAACAACTGGACTTCCATAGATCTCAGTAGGAGACCCTGAATTTAGCAAACAGTCACATCGATGCAGGCTGTTAGAAATTACTACACATGGTGTGGCCGCAGGGAGAGAAGCAAGGAAGCAGAAATCCTCACCGTGACTTGCTTGGCCTTTATTGTGGACTCTACAGTCCTGAGTTCTTTGTTCTTTATTTAAGGGATCCAGGAATTCTACTTTTCTGGGATCTCATAATTCCTATGATTATAAGGAGTTTATTAATTAAAACAGGCTCCAGAGAAAGATTATCTGTGCCCGGAACACTTTAGTTCTTGCTGTTATTGGTGGGCCTCAATTATTACTATTTCCTTGACCCTAATTAACTTATTGGCTAGAGTCTACAAAGGAAAATTACAATAGATAGTCTACTCTAAAGTCTTTTCATCCTGTGGTCCCCACAATCCCAAGGGGATGCAGAATAGTAATAATGATCTGAGAGCTACTTTTGCCATTTTAAAACTTGTGCTGACAATTAAGAATTTCCTCGAGTCTACTCCAACCCTGAACCTTCGAACGTAGCTACCTGAGCATTCACTATACTTATGCAGGCACATTAAACGATGCCTGTCCAGGAATTCACTCAAGTCTAATCTCTGTTTACTGTTTCATCCCACTGCTGGCTACATTTATGATCTTGACCCTCTCATCCCTCCAGATACAGGCCCTTGGTATCTTGTATTTGGTCTTTATAATTTTAAAAAAATTATTATAAAAAGTATGTAGAAGAAGAAAAGATAGTATAATAAACCCCCATATACCTACCACTGAGCTTCTGCATTACCAACTCATTTGATATCCAGCTATAATTGATGCCCAGAATAGATCATTTTAAACACTTCCCTCCTCCGTCCAATGTAATTATTTTTGGTAATACTTATGCAATGAAACAAATAATAACAATGGTCAGAATAGAAATGCAGAAGATGAAAAAAAATTTATTGAACTTGTATATGTAGTCATGCCAGTAATAAATAAATAAATATTACAGTAATAAAAAGGAAAAGGGCACAATATTTATACAGTAGTGTTTATATCTACCTAGCAGTTTGAACTTTGATCCTGTGGTTATAGTCTGATATGATAATATTTTATGTACGTAAGTATCTAGTAATGAATAAGTGAATATTAATAAAACTGAAATGTCTGCCAAAAGTTCAATTAAAGCAACTACTTAATCACAACACAAATATAATGTTCTATTTTCTTGATTCATTCTTTGGTTTTTGAAATAATTAACAATCAGGAAAGGAAAACAGGCCGGACGTGGTGGCTCACGCCTGTAATCCTAGCACTCTGGGAAGTTGAGGCAGGCGAATCGCTCAAGGTCAGAAGTTCGAAACAAGCCTGAGCAAGAGTGAGACGCCATCTCTACTAAAAATAGAAAGAAATTAATTGGCCAACTAAAAATATATGTAGAAAAAATTAGCTGGGCATGGTGGCACATGCCTGTAGTCCCAGCTACTTGGGAGGCTGAGACAGAAGGATGTCTTGAGCCCAGCAGTTTGAGGTTGCTGTGAGCTAGGCTGATGCCGCGGCACTCTAGCCTGGGCAACAGAGTGAGACTCTGTCTCAAAAAAAAAAAAGAAAGGAAAATAAATTTTAATTTTAAAGATATTCAAAATCAGTAAAATCTTTCATGTATGAACTAAAATTTTTACTTATCAACAATAAAATTTTTTATTTTTATCAACAATAAAATTACACCTTACAGTTCATTCTCTGTTTCACTGTTTTTCAATCTTAAGCATGAATAAACACTTGAAAATGTCACATAGAATGACAGAATTGATGTAACTCAAGTTCTCTTTCTTCGATTTGGACAATGGCTGTACTATCCTAGTTAATTTCAAAAACTACCTTTTAAGACAGGAAAATGTAGTTCCTCAGGATTAAAGATGTGAACCGAAGCTTGGATGATTCCAAACTAGTACAGACTTTCATTAATGTTTTAAAATCCTCTACAATGTACTCTTTTATTGTCTCCACCTGGGGTGAACAGCTCCCACCACCCTGGCCCTTGGCACAGCACTGCTCCATGTATTCAAACACAGCCTGGGCACTGTGTTATATAAAATAGTTGCCCATGATTATTCGGTAGTGGCTTGGGGACCATGTCTTTTCCATTACTCTGGCTCTATCCAGTCCTTTGTCTTGCAGTTCCTCTGTGTCTAGCATCCCTGACCTTGTTCATACTAACTTGAGATTGGACCAGAAAATTCAATTTTGACAATTCTGCAAGGTGCATGATTTTTTAGCCAAACAGAAAGGACTTCTCTTTAATAAAGCTATTTTTTCCTTCTGCCTTTAGATGGGCCAGCTAAAAAAGAAGTTTGTTTCTTTCAAGACATAACTGAAAGCTTCAAGAAACAGCCCACATATCTAAAATCCTGCCTGATATCTTTTTACAAAGTGTTCTAAATCTCCAGCCTTAGTAGGCAGATTGTTTGAGTCCCGTGAGACAATGGGAAACAACTTAACCAGTTGCTTCGCTACTTTCTCAAAAGGTTGCCATCTTCCCCCTAGAAAAAGAGGAAGGCGCTAGAAAACTCAATTCAGCCAATTCCACATTTCAGGGCCTGTTACTTTAAATAGCCCATGAGTATTTATCAGGACACCAAATGGAAAAGAGATTAACTCAAAGGAATTTGATAATAGCTGAGACACGGAGAAAATCAGTTGAGAGCCACGGTGTGGACAAGGAGAGGTAGGCAGGACTAGACCATGACGGGTCAGGAAGGCTAATAATTTAGCCCCTCTTCAAACCAATATTCTTTTTTTTTCAGACAGAGTCTCAGTCTGTTGCCTGGGCTAGAGTGCCGGGGCGTCAGCCTAGCTCATAGCAACCTCAAATTCCTGGGCTTAGGCGATCCTCCTGCCTCAGCCTCCCGAGTAGCTGGGACTACAGGCATGAGCCACCATGCAGGCTAATTTTTTCTATATATTTTTAGTTGGCCAATTAATTTCTTTCTATTTTTAGTAGAGATGGGGTTTCGCTCTTGCTCAGGCTGGTTTCAAACTCCTGACCTTGAGCAATCCTCCAGCCTTGGCCTCCCAGAGTGCTAGGATTACAGGCATGAGCCACTGCACCCAGCCCAAACCAATATTCTTTAGATGTTTGTTCAATATTTATTTAATGGGAGAGGAATATTTTAAAATTTCCATTTCAGATTACTATCTAGCTTGATGAAAGTACGACTAAATTACATTTTAGCCAGTTATGTAAAAAGTCTCTTGTGGAGACCTGCATTAACTGCTACCATAGAGCCAATGTGTTCTATTGATGTTTTACTACCTGCTTATTAATTGATGCCTTGGGTTTTTACCCAGCTGGTACACTCCTTAATCCAGATTTTGATCAGGTTAAAGGAAAAAATAATTAGGAGCTCAGGGTAAGAGAGTATGATAGAGCCTGGTGGCCTATTGCCTTGTTTTTTGTTTTTATTCTTTATCATTTTCTTTTGCTGTTCTTGCTGTTTTAGCTGTTATGCTCTACTTCTCTACTTTTTTGCATATGACTATACCCATTATGAACCAAAGCAGGCAGTTATATGACCACTGCTTAGTATACTGAAAAATTCTGCAACCTTATGTTAGTTTTTTAAAGAATTCCTTTTCAAGGTCTTTTAGCACTGCAACAAAAAGATACTGTAAATCTTGCTACAAGCCTTCCACAAAGGACCTGCATTCATTTACTAGACTGCTTGTACATAAGAAAAAGGAAAAAATATCCTATACTTTAACGGAATTATGAGACACTAGCCCTGTAATAGGTTGAATAATGTCCCCCTAAATTCATGTTCACTTGGAATCTCAGAATGTGACCTACTTGGAAATGGGGTCTTTGCAGAGGTAATTATAAGGTAAGGATCAAGATGAGATCATACTGGATTAGAGTGAGGACCCAAATCCAATAAGAATGTCTTTATAAGAGACAGAGACTGAGGGAATAAAGCCATATGAAGAAGGAGGCAGAGTTTAGAGTTATACAGCCATAAGCCAAGGAATGCCAGGAGCTGCCAAGAGCTTCCAGGAGCCAACAGAAGCTGGAAGGATCATCCCCTACAGCCTTTAGAGGGAGAGTAGATCTGCCAACACCTTCGTTTTGGACTTCTGGCCTTGAGAACTATGAGAGAATACATTTATGTTGTTTAAAGCCACCAAGTTTGTGGTAATTTGTTATGGCAGCCTTAGGAAATTAATATAGGCTCTAACTTGATGCTCATCTCTGAGGACCCAAAAACCCAACAGGGGGACTTATGGAGGTCAGGTAACAAATGATATTTTGGCCCAAGTCCATCCCACGGTGACCCCAACAGGTCCATGGACCCACTGTATGGTTATTTCCCAAGTTCCAGAACGTACAATTGGAAAAGACATGCCAGGCAACTGACACAATATATCCGCGTTGGCTTCCTGACCCCACGGAGTTGTGGCTACCATGATAGAAACAGCTAAGTAGAGCATTTTGGAGCATCCTCTCCTGATAGGAATAGTAAACCCAAACCAAAACTGTATCCTTGGGGGAATTGCCAGCTTTAGTAACACTATCAAAGACTGGAAAGATCCCAAGGCAGGGATTACTATCATATCCCCATTTAATTCACCTGTTTGGACTGTGCAGAAGGTAGGTCAATTTTGAAGAATGACTGTAGATTATCATAAATTACTCCAGTGTTTGTGTGCAGCTGTTTTTCCCAATTTGGTGTATATATTGGAGCAAATCCTCTCAGGCCCTCCCTCCCGATACACAGCTATTGATCTGGTGAGTGCTTTTTCCTCTAAATCAATTTACAAGGCCCACCAGCAGCAGTTTGCTTTCCATTGGCAACAATTTGCCTCAGCATTATATCAACTCTTTTGTCTTTTGCAATAACCTAGGCTGAAGATATCTTAGTCTTCTCACCATTCCATATAACATTAGGATGTGCCATTAATTGCTGACATGATCATTGGACCCAAGGAGCAGAAGGTAGAAAGTGCCACAGATGCCTTAGCTAAACACATGCGTGCTATAGAGTAGGGATCAACCTCATGAAAATGCAGGCACTTTTTTGGTTTTAGAGGCAATGTGTGCCTAATTTTGGTATGCAACTGCAAGGCATTTACTGAATAACCCAAAGGCTGCTAGTTTTCAATGGAGCTGTTTTAGTCTGTTTTGTGCTGCTAAAAAGAAATGCCTGAGACTAAGTAATTTATAAAGAAAAGAGGATTATTCGGCTCATGGTTCTGCAGGCTGAACAAGAGGTGTGGCGCCAGTCTCTGCTTCTTGTGAGGGCTTCAGGGAGCTTCCAAACAAAGGGAAGTTGAAGGAGGAGCAGGCATGTCACATGGTGGGAGAAGGAGCAAAAAAAGGGGGTGGGTGTGCCAGGCTTTTTTAAACAGCCAACTCTACTGTGAACTAATAACGCAAGAACTCACTCATTATCACAGAGAGGGCACCCAGCCACTCATGAGGGATCAGCCCCCAAGACCCAAATACCTCCCACCAGGCCCCACATTCAACATGGGGGATCCAATTTCAACATAAGATTTGAAGGAGCCAAACGTCCAAACCATATCAGAGGCACAAAAAGCAAGAGAAAGTTCTACAGCAATTTCTGACCCTATGACCTCACAGATCCAGTGATACTGAAGTATCCATGGCAAATAGGGATGCTTGCTTCTGGCAAGTTCTAACAGGGGAATCACAATACAGGATTTGAGGGCAAAGTTGTGTTCTCTTTTCAGATAACAATTCTCTTTCCACAAAACAGTTCCCTGCTTGCTATTGGGTCCTGGTAGAGACAGCAAGTGGCAATGCAAACTGAACTGCCCATCATGAACTTGGTGGTGTCTGGTCTAGTTCTAAGTTGGGAGAAGGCTCAGCAGCAGTCTTTCATCATGTGAAAATGATATATAATAGATAGGGCTCAAGAAGATCCTAAAGACACAAGTAAGTTACATGAGCAGTGCCTCAGGCTCATACAGCCCCTGGTCCTGTGGCATTGTCTCCTTTCCTCAGTGTAGACCTTGTGACATCATGCAGAGTTCCTTAGGATCAGCCACCTGAGCGAGAAAAACTCAGATTTAGTTTGCAAATGGTTCTACAGAGCACGCCTGCTCTGACCAGAAGCACATTGCTATGGCATTACAACCCAAATCAGGCACATACAAGACAGTTGTCAATGGAAATCCTTCCAGGGGGCAAAATTGAGAGAAGTACATTTGGTTATCTGCCCTGTCAGGACTGAACGCAGGCACTAATTCATAGACAATGGATGGATAGTCAAAGAATTGGAAAGAACAGTACAGAAAGATTGGTGACAGGAGGACTGGAAAATGGTGTGAGGATAGACATCTTGAAGCAGGCAGAGTATGAGGATATTTGTTTGCCTTATGTGTGCTCACTGCGGAGAAGGCTATCAAAAGTCAAAGTGCATCATGTGGCTCTCAGACACTCCAGAGCTTACTCAATGAGTTCCTGCCCAAAGTAGTTGCAGCAACAGAGAGAGAAGCTACTCATGGGCTCAACCATAGGGACTTTTTCTCATCAGGGTTGATATGGCTACTGCCGTTGCTGAGTGCCTCAGTTGCCAACAGCAGGGACCAATGCAGGGCTCGTGGGGGGACCCACCAGCCCCCTGGTGGTGGGTTTATTACATTCAACCCTTTCTACCATGGAGGAGGCAGAACCAGAGCAGAGAAAATTAATGAAACCAAAGTAAACAAAATTGCTGCATTTTGTGTCCCCCACCAAAAATAAGAAACATAGCTCCTAGTTTTACCAGGGGTGGCCTTGAAAGACATTTGAAAGTGAAAATCTTCCCAACGGTTTAGACCAGTATACCTGGTCATCCAGTTTGTGTGGAAGCAGAAGTGGTTCAAAGTAAGAATATATACAGATTCCCAGGCAGTGGCCATCTGGTCAGGGGCTTAGAAGAAAGAGGACTGAATGATCAGAGGCAAAGAGCTCTGAGGTAAAGACTTATGGATGGATGTGGGCATGGACACAAAGCCTGAAGATTTTTGTAACACACATTAATACTCGCACTTGTATGGCCGTTACAGAGAGTGCCTCCTGAAATTTTGCACCTTAGGAACCTCTCTGGATTCACCGTAGTCCCAACCATGCTCAAAAATCAGGCCAGACATGGTGGCTCACACCTGTAATCCCAACACTTTGGGAGGCTGAGCAAAAAAATTTTTTTCTTTCTTGGAGTATGATTTACATATCATGCCTTTACTCCATTTTAAGTGTACAATTAAATGGTTCTTAATAAATTTACCAAGTTGTACAGCTATTCACATAAATCAGTTTTAGAGGATTTCCTTCCCCCTATTGAGACCCCTAATTCCCATCCCCAAATACATTTCAAACACGCCCCTTCCCTCCACAGTGCTCACCACATACCTCAGATGTGGGTCTACCCCCCACCCCCGAATCTCTAGTGAACACCACCACCGTTTGAGCGCCATAGTCAGTCAATATCAATTTGATGGTGAGTACATGTGGGGCCCATTCTTCGGGTCTTGTGTCACCTCACTTTGAATAATGGGCTCAAGCTTAATCCAGGATAATATAAGCAGTACTGGCTCACTGTCGTTTCTTAAAATTGAGTAATATTCCATTGTAAACATATACCAAATTTTAATAATCCACTCATGAATTGACGGGCACTTGGGTTGTTTCCACGAGCTAGCAATAGTGAATTGTGCTGCCATAAACATTCAGGTGCAGATGTCTTTATAACAGAATGTCTTATACTCTTTTGGGTAGATGCCTAATAGTGCTATTGCTGGATCGAATGGTAATTCTAATTTTAGCTCTTTGAGGAATCTCCAAATTCTTTTCCACAGAGGTTGCACTAATTTGCAGTCCCACTAGCAGTGTAAGAGTGTTCCTGTCTCTCCACATCCTCGCCAGCATTTGTTGTTTTGATAGAGGCCAATCTCACTGGGATTAGGTGGTATCTATCTCATTGTGGTTTTGATTTGCATTTTTCTGATGATTAGAGATGTTGAACATTTTTTTAATATGTTTGCTGGCCATTATTCTGTCTTCTTTGGAAAAGTTTCTGTTCATCTCCTTTGCCCATTTATAAATGGGGTTGTTTGATTTTTTTCTTGTTAATTCTTTTGAGTTCTAGGTAGATTCTTGTTATCAGACCTTTGTC